>VURO01038565.1:0-10000 GCA_015108175.1 Pelvicachromis taeniatus
TACTCTATTTGAGACTAATCTGACTCTATTTTGACTCTTTTTCTGTATTTCTACTATTTTACTGTATTTGACTATTTGGACTATTTTACTGTATTTCTACTGTATTTGACTCTATTTGGATTATTTTACTTTGTCCACCACTCCAGCCTCCGAGAGTCGCCATTTTTTTACTGTATTGACTCTATTTGGACTATTTTACTGTATTTTTACTGTATTTGACTCTATTTGGACTATTTTACTGTATTTTTACTGTATTGACTCTATTTGGACTATTTTACTGTATTTGACTCTATTTGGACTATTTTACTTTGTCAACCACTCCAGCCTCCAAGAGCCGCCATTTTTTTACTGTATTGACTCTATTTGGACTATTTTACTGTATTTTTACTGTATTTGACTCTATTTGGGCTATTTTATCGTATTTTTACTGTATTTGACTCTATTTGGGCTATTTTACCGTATTTCTACTGTATTTAACTCTATTCTGACTATTTTACTGTATTTTTACTGTATTTGACTCTATTCTGACTATTTTACTGTATTTTTACTGTATTTGACTCTATTTGGACTATTTTACCGTATTTTTACTGTATTTGACTCTATTTGGACTATTTTACTGTATTTTTACTGTATTTGACTCTATTTGGACTATTTTACTGTATTTGTACAGTATTTTTACTGTATTTGACTCTATTCTGACTCCACTGCTTCTTGTTTCTTCCACACGTATGTCTCTGGAATCTTTATCCTCATGCAACCTCGCTCACCCTCCCTCTTCCTATGCACATGCATATGCACACATTATAAAACTGACCCTGCTATACAATCAGCCAAGTGTGTGTGTGTGTGTGTGTGTGTGTGTGTGTGTGTGTGTGTGTGTGTTTGACCACATGCGTGCATCCACAACTATCTGTCCATGCAGCTGTCTGGCACCCCTGCCAATGACCTGACCACTGCTGTTGCCAAGATACTGGTGCTTGTGTGTGTGTGTGTGCGTGCGTGGATACATACGTCTGTTTCCACGCCAACATACAGTCTAACCTATTTCTGTGTGGGGCTGAAAGATGACTCTCCACGCACCGGCTGTCACTCAGACGTGCACACCTACGCAGACAAATCAGGTGCTCAAACGCTGCTGATGTGCATCGTGAGTCATGCTTTCTGGGGGCGGACCATTTACATCTGGAGTCCAGCGGTCCTCCCCCAGAAATTGTACACTTTGCCGTTTAGAACGATAAAGCAGAGCATAAATAATTCAAAGAAATGCAAACTGCCACCTGACCTGTGGGGGAGCAGTTGGCTGCGCACAGAGAAACTGGCTGCATGCATAATATCGCAGCAAAAACTGCGACGCTTACAGGAGCTAATGTGCAGATCTGTTCCAAACCAAGACACTGGTCATGGAGCCGTCTGCACAGCGGGGGACGAGGAGGACGCAGGACCGTCTTCGTCAACATGAAGTTCCTCCTCCTCCTTACTTTCACTTGCACGAACACGATTTGGTGTCTGATGGATGTCGGTGGACAGGAAGTGAGGGCAGAAAATGGCGGCTCTTGGAGGCTGGAGTGGTTGACAAAGACGTGAATCATCCTGCCCGGAAGTGATGGTCGGTCTGTGTGTGTATACAGTATTTATATATCCAGACTACATTTACTTTGTTTTTATTTTTACTCTTACTTTACTTATTTTGATTTGACTTTATTTCACTGTGACGTATTTTTAAGGACGCTGCAGATGAATGTTGACAAACGTCACAGCGTCACATTTAGACTGAGCGCCGTGCTTTGGGGTTCTTTACTGTCCCACACATTTTAGGATTATTTCACAACATTGACCCTGGATTTAGAAGAATCCTGCTTACCCAGTACACGTGATGAGCTGGGACTGGCAGATTCATCTGGCTGTTACTGGTGCGGCACAACGTTAATGCCATCACAGTCGTGCTAATTCTGATGAAGAACAAAGGAGAGCTTGTCCCCACCTACAGGCAGGACCTGCTGAAACTTCCAGGATCAGAGCAGGAAGCGCTCCGACTGGCCGGCTTTGTCAGACCTGTCGGGATGGCGTTCAACATGAGACGGTTTTAACCGATCTGATTGGACCAGCTCACCGGAGCTGAGAATTAATCACGCACTCTGAGCGCGATAATATCCTAAAGGTCCCGTGAAGCAGCTGAGTCAGTGCGTCTGAACAACGGCGTCCTCGGCAACGCGAGCAGTTAAAACAAGCTGCTGATGTCCCATCAGGCCTTTCATCTCGGACCGTGTCAAAGTCGAGTTCTTAACCTGAACTAGTAACTTTTGGTAGCTTTTCTTGGGAAAACTGAGCACAGACCAGAGTTACAAACGTCCTCCCACTGCCTGCTTTTGACTTGTCGTGGCCTCGGTGCTGCTGAGTGCATCAACACGATCAAGGCCAAACAGTCTTCCTGTGGCTCGTTCCGACAGCGTCATATGTGGTTACTTCATTTTTTTTTAACTTCCTCTCTTCCATCTGACTTTTTCTCATTGTGTTTCGTTTAACACACTTTCCTCCGTCGACCCAGCGTGCGACGTCGCCTGTGATCTGAACTTTGATCTCTTTCTGTATCCTGAAGGATGGCAGGTAAACCTGGTGGTGTTGTACAGCTCCTGCTTTATAATAAAGTGCGTCCAGGCTTGTGTCAGGCAGAACCCGGAGCCGCCATTCCTGGACAAAAAATCATCAGAGGAAGCGAGGAAGGACGGCGGGCATCCAAGTCAGATTATGGAAATATAGGAGTACCGCTGATTTAGCGTCCTACTCGGGGCTCCCGGCGTTGGATGTTTTAGCTAAAACGGAGCTCCAGCTATATTCGTCAGGACGCCGTGTCTCAGACCAGTTTTCCCAGACCATGTGACTGACCATCTCATCGTCCCACGGCTTATGATGAACGGTAAGAAGCCCCGGGGAGCGTGCAGGGCAAACCTGCGCCAAGCCCCTCAGGTTTTAACCAGAGATGTTTCAACCTCACCGATTAAAATGACCCCATTAATCTGCCGTTCCATCTCAAATAAGATGCTTGTTCAATGATCTTTTTACCAGGAATAACTTGGATTGTATGTTCCTAACTGAAACCTGGCAGTGGAATATGGAATTTGTTCATTTGAATGAACTCGAGTGTGTTTGTCTAACCACACCATGACTTTCAGGAAGTGGAGGTGGACCGGCCGCTATTGCTAGAAACTCCTTTTTCTGTCGTCTGGTGAAGACCCCTTCTTTTAACTCTTGTGAGTTTCAGATGATGAAGATTAATAGGACTAATCCCTTCTATGTGAT
The DNA here is from genome assembly GCA_015108175.1 of Pelvicachromis taeniatus. Lineage (NCBI taxonomy): Eukaryota > Metazoa > Chordata > Actinopteri > Cichliformes > Cichlidae > Pelvicachromis > Pelvicachromis taeniatus. The sequence goes on from VURO01038565.1 coordinate 3,298, forward strand.
TCTAATCTATAGACCACTGGGACTAGCTAGGAGTTTCTTAGTGGAGTTTGGGGACTTTCCTCCACCATCAAGCTGGAACGAATCCTTGTGCTGGGGGATTTTCATCTCCATGTCCATGACGGTTCGTGCCTCGCTGCTTCTGACTTTCTGACCCTCGTAGACTCTTTTAATTTTACCCAACATGTGACTGGGCCAACACGCAGCCACACCCTGGATCTGATTCTATCACCGGGTCTGGATATCGGTCCAGTTTGTCGTGAGGACATTTTTATTAGTGATCATAAATATCTTTTATTTGATCTCTCCTTTACTTGTGACACTCTGCCCTCAGTTCATGTGAAACATTCATGATTAATTACTGTCTCTGTGGTGGAAGAATTTGTAATCTACCTGAAACTGATGATGTGGCGCGGCATGTCGCCTCCTTCGATTCGCACTGTCGAAAAAGTGGCTCCTCTTAAAACCGTTAAATCTCCGCCCTGGTTCACGGATACCGTCCGCAGCTTTAGGTGAATTTGCCTTAAAACTGAGCGCCTGTGAAAAACCACAAAGCTAGAGGTTTATAAGCTCCACTTAAAACAACCTTTGTCTGCCTTTAATGACATAGTGAAAGACTCGAGAGGCAATTATTTCTCTAAACCACTTGCAGTAGGAAAAAGAAATCCTAAGGTTCTCTTCAACACCGTGAGTAGCATCGCCTCCCGCCCAGCTCCCTGTACACCTGTCTGTACAGATGAGGATTGCAGTGACTTTTTAATATTTGTCCAAGGTAAGACCAGTGGCCTAAGAGGAAATGTAACTCTCTTAGATAACCCCTTCAACCACGATCTCCCAGTTTCTTTAAAGGACCTATCTGAAATACTGACCCATTATCCGGATCTGTCCTAAAATGGTTCACCTCATTTCTGGCACATAGAAGTCTTTTAGTTTCAGTGGGAAACTTCCGATCAGATGTTTCTAAAGTTTCATGTGGAGTCCCACAAGCATCGGTCTTAAGCCCCCTGTTATTTTCGTTATATAATCTTCTATTAGGCTGTATCATTAGCTGCTTCAAAATAATTTTCTACCACCTGTATGCAGACGATATCCAATTATACATCTTTAACCCTCGGTTAAAGGCGATATGCATTGCCAACACAAATCGAAACGGAATCGCATTGCGGCTCCGCCCCACTACCACGCCCCCTTTTATTGCCGATGTCGGTGTGACGCGCCGGCGCGTCCGTAGACCACACGGCTAAACCTTGGGAACTAGACAAATTATCCACTCTTATGGACTGCCTTAAGGAAATGAATGGTTGGATGAGAACCTTAACGGCTGAATGCAGACATGTTTAATTCTTGCTCCAGAGAGCATCAAGCCCCAAATTAGTCAACGTCTGGGCCCTCCCTCATCCTCGATAAAAGCTACTGCTCGGACTCATGGGATCATTTTTGATCAGTCCGTCATTTGATGCTCACATCAAGTCTGTGACCCGCTCCTGCTTTTTCCATTTAAGAAACATTGCGAAACTTCAGACCATTGTCTCCAAAGTTGAAATGGAGATGCTTGTCCATGCCTCCATCTCCTCCCGGTTAGACTTGTAATGCACTCTTTTCCTGTCTGTCTAAGGCTTCATTAAATCGCCTTCGAGTATTAGTGGATCTAAGGATCCACTAATAGTGATAGTGGTCCTCTGACTATTCCATGGACTCGTTTGAAAACAGAGGGGGATCGCACTTTTCAAACCCTAGCTCCAACACTGTGGAACAGTTTACCTTCCACGCCACGCACCATCGACTCTGTGGCTTCTTTTAAAAAACAGCTTCAATCCTGTTTAGACAGGCAGACAAAAACTCAGTTCTGTGTCTGTTCTGTTATTGGAGGTTGTGGGTGTTGTCTAACTGGAGGCATGACTCACAGACCCGCGAGACCCGCCGTTACTCCAATGAGTGTCCTTTTTCATCGCCTCCAACAACCCAGCACAAACCAATCAGCCTCCATCATACAGGAATGGAGGAAGAGCTTAAGGACACTGTTGAGGGCAGCTGAAGCTGAATGACTGGATTCTGATCTCCTCACCATGTGTCCTCCACCTGAGCCCAGGCACCTTCAGAGGAAGCTACTTCCTGCTGCATCTCATTCTGCTGGTTTCCTCTCACCCAGAGCAGGTATGCAACTTTACCAGTAAGACGACAGCTTCCAACAGGCCAACCAGTACATCCATCCTTTATCCAGATACTTAAAGCTCCAAGTTGGTGCTCCTCCCTTTTCCAACCATGGCCTCAGACCTGCAGGTGCTGATGCCCAGCCACCTCAATGAAAGCTGGAGGTCACCGATCGATGAGCAGAGAGGAGGTCCTGAGACGCTCTGAGGTGTTTTCAGAGGTCTGCTGTCCACAGGAGGAAATTGTAATGCTGGATGTTGAGATTCAGATGGTTTTAATATAGCTCCGCCCACACCGGCTCCTTCACTTGCCTTCGCCTGACACCCCGAACATGCAAACGTGAAGTGGAGCAGTCCTGCAGAACGTGTCTGTGGGCTTCAGGAGGAGACATGTTCTTTGTTTCGCTGGACGTTTGCAGCTCCTCTCAGTTTCCTAAAATGTTTGCCGCCTTGGAAAAACAGATTTCCTCGTACGTTAGCGTGCTGGAGGACGCAAGGTTGAGGCGACGTGTCGAATGTGCTGCGAGTCAGCAGAGCCGAGATTGATGGCAGAGGTAAACAAGCCCCGAGATGTAAATAACAACAAGCCTCCATTTACAGAGCAGCTGAAAAACTGCAGCTCTGACACTGATTTATGTTCCTGTGTGTGTGTGTGTGTGTGTGTGTGTGTGTGTGTGTGTGTGTGTGTGTGTGTGTGTTTGACCACATGCGTTGGCGTGTTCTCATTTCTGTGTGTACGTGTCGTGGAAATGAGGTGACCCGCTGTGTGTGAGCACGCTCAGACAGAATGCCTCGTCAGGTGTCTGGGGACGGTCGGCCAATCGGCTCTCGTGTCTGTGACCCAGACACACACACACACACACGGAGGTAAAACACACACGTTAAAGATGAAACACAGCACATAAGGACACACATTACAGCTGTAAATAAAAGATGGACGTTGGCTGGCTGAACAAAGAGTAAACTAACGGAGACAGAAGCCTCGGACCCTTCCTCGCTCTCTTTGTCGGCCACAGGAGGTTTTTAAGGAGGAAGCTCATGTCCTGCACGCATTGTGACGAAATATCGACGCGTGTGTTTAAGTTTGGTACGTTCTCGTGAGCAGTTGTGACCGCTGATCCAAAAACTCGATTAAAACCTCAATCGATAAATGGATGAGCGCGGCGCAGGAGTGTCGCCTGTCCAGCGCCCCGGTTCATCCCTCACAGGTGACACCGACCCCCAGCTTCATACAAAACACAGTTTAGTCTCCAACTTTCCGCAGAGCGCTCAGTACCGCACGCTGTCACACGGCCACGTTCAATACACTCATTAGCAGTCTCAGTTTGCTGTGCGAGCCCACGCTGAGCTGCTGATCCTGTCCTCGGAGAAATCCCCGCTGCTCATTGTGTCCAACGCCACGCAGAGACCTGACGTCTCCGCCCTCCATCGCAGCTGCAGAGGGGAAACTTGCCCTTCGTTTCCTCCAAACTCTGCAGCAGAAAGCGCAGCGGCGTCCGACCCTCCTCCCGCCTGCCTTCTGTCTCAGCTCACGCTCTCGGTGAGGGGCAGCAGGAGGCCGCGCTGCTAATGAATAGCTGAGCAGCTCCCGTATACGGCCGAGCCGTGGGTCTGCCTTGTGTTTGCTGCAGCACAGCCTGCCTCACCTCAAACACTCACACCTGAGCACAGGTTCATGAAATCTGGAAGAGTTCAGGTCGAGTCTGAGCTGGAGCTCCTGCACAGCGTGGCCGTCTTTGAAATGCATGTCTGAACGCTGTCGCCCTGAGCTGAAGTCCCCGCCCCCTCCACGCTGGGCAAGCAGAGCCGAGCTGCTCCACAGCGTGGACGCTGTCCCTCGCCGCGTCCACGCTGTGTGTAAAGTAGTTCCATGTTTGTGTATTTAAATCTTCTTTGTGCTGATTCGTGTTTGTGTGTATGCAGGAGGCGGTCCCGCCGCCGCCGAGACCCCGACCTGGACAAAAGGCAGGAAACAGACGGATGGAGGCTGCTCTGTGCCACACACACGTTCATCCATGTTCTCAAACACTGTATATAAAAGATGGACACTTATAGGTGGGATATTTGATTCATGTAGGAGGGTGTGCTTGGTTTCAGTGGACGTTAACTTATCTGGATTTCATTGGATCTGCTGTGTGGTGTGGGATGTGTGTGAGTGTGTGTGTGAGTGTGTGTGTGTTGCTCTCATAGAGAGTAAGTGTGCAGGTGTTTCCTGCTGTTCTTCACTCCTACAGCTGCAGCAGTAGGTGTTGTGACTCTTAGCCTGTTGGTGTTTCTGTGCACCTCAGAGAGACAAGCTCCCCGCCGCCGAACGCTCGGGCTGGGCGCATCGATCCAAATATCGACGGTACCGACGCCACGCTGGCACTGAGACTGGATCGGCCGCGGCGTGAGAGGATCGATGCTTTCGTTTGTTTCTCTCCTGGTAGTTCTGTTTGCTGACACGTCTGTGCAAACACCGCTCCTCTCGCTCCGCCCTCGCCTCCCGCCGCCGCTGCGATTAGTTGTCCTTTGGTCACGTGACTCAGCCGCACCGAGCAGAGTCTGCAGAGTGAGGAAGCTTAGCATGGTGCAGACGTTCTTTACAGCGCTACAGGAAAACAGTGCAAACATGGAGCTGTGGCAACACTGCTAACTAACATCAGGAAATGTCCTCAGACAGAGGTCAGAGGTCAGAGGTCGCTGTCCTGCCAGGGCAGGAAGGAATAAGCAGGCAGCTCACACAGGTGTGTACGTGATGTTTCAGCCATGGCTGATGTGGCATCTCCACACCTTTGTCACGGTTCAAGGACCCAGGCCGTATGTTTGTGACTTCATGTGTTCTCCTGTTTCTTCGTCTCCTGTATGTGCGTGCACTGGTTTGCTCTGTTGTTGTGGGTCGCCAGAGAGAGAGAGAGCGCAACCCGGAAGTGCCCCTGCGCTGGAAGCAGCCACACCTGCCGCTCGTCACCGGCTGCCAGCTGTTGCTGATCCAGGGTCATCAGCGGTGACCTATTTAGCAGTGTGGCTGCGCCTCAGACGGCGCCGGATTCGTAACTCATGTCAAGGCTCGTTTGTGGCGCTGTGTCGTTAGCTGTTTGCTAACCCTCGCTAGCGGATTGCCTGCTGAACTACGTGTGTGTGTGTTGCCAGGGAGCGGAGCGTGTTGTGCGCTGGAGTGGAGTCACGGTCGGGGAACAGGAGCCGTTGTCACGGATTCACTGTTTGTGGACACGTTTGCACTGTTTGAGCTGCGGGAGCGTCGCCACAGTGTGTTTGGGAGGATTGTTTTGTTCACTGTACATAAATTCACTGATTCACTGACGAGTCCTGCATCCTCGGGGCCTGATTGCACCGACTCGTCCCAGCTTACACTGACCGGGTGAGGCGTCACAGAGCAGCTGTACACATACGTTTACCCCTCCTTATAAATAACCTCCATCCTCACTGAACCACGCCATGCAGCGTCGGTAGGTGCTGCCTGACACGAGGAAGAGGATGCAACATGATAGACAACATGACGCATTGTGTATAAAAGACATTAACCCTTGACCCTTACAGTGAGGAGATGCAGTGTAATGTGAGGGGCGTGGTCACCTTTGTTTTATGATGGAGGAAGTCTCTGGCCAGGTGAACCCGTACGGGGGGGTTTGGGGCCGATCAGGCCTGAAAAATGAAGCTGACACCAAAGTCTGTAGTTCCTCTACTGTCCAGCGGGGGCTCTAGTCAGTTCCCACAGACTGCATATTAAACTTTCCAGCAGAAATCGACACGTTGGCAGGATGATAGAAAAATCCCTCGTCTTCTATCTCCCACCTCTTCTCCATCGCAGACATAAAAAGAGCAGAACGGACCTTCACGTGACGCTCGGGCCTGCAGAGGCCGGCTCTGTGCAGATAATGCATACTAATTATTCCACCTCTGCTGTCCTCAGGCTCTGCAATTATATGCACCAAAGCAGTAAGTAGACGTCTGATGGCTAAAGTGAATATCTACCTTGATAGCTGCCCAGCAGGCCGCCGTGCCGAGAGCTGCACCCCACCTGCACCGGCCCGCTCAGACCCCTCCTGTGAGCGCGACAGTTAGAGAGAGGCAGGAAGAGAGAGAGGCAGGAAGAGAGAGAGGCAGGAAGAGATGTCGGCGGTCTGCAGGAAGGAGGATGGAGGGAGGAAGCACAAGCGAGCAGCAGAGAGGCTGTGATTGCCAGCCAGCGTGCGGCCGGTAATTACAACGTTGTGTTGGCGCTCAGGCTCGCAGCCATTCACACTTCCTGCTTTATATGTGCTCAAGGTTAATGCAAGGAAAGGCTAAATGAAGACACACGTGCACAAAGCGCACTTTCAGACACGTCATATGTGACTGTCGCGTGCTTCTTTGTGTTTTTGGTTACACAAACGCATGTTTCTGCTCACTCATCGAGTCCTGCAGTCAGACGTGGTGTGTCATCTTTGGCGGGACGCTAATAACTTCCTGCTACGTCTAACGCAGCTGAAGCTCATAATCCCTCTTCTTCATGGATGTTAAACTTTGTTGTAACGCCTGCAGAGAAGCGGCAGTGATCGGATTCTGCAGGTACC
>VURO01038567.1:0-11181 GCA_015108175.1 Pelvicachromis taeniatus
ATATAGATAGATAGATAGATAGATAGATAGATAGATAGATAGATAGATAGATAGATAGATAGATAGATAGATAGATAGATAGATAGATAGATAGATATAGATAGATATAGATATATATTTATAGAGGGTTGAACCTATGCAGATAAATGATAACCAGCACTTGATGACTGAGCATTCTCCATCCACTACTAGTTTAAAGACACGTTTAAAGTCTCCAGGTCCCTCAGTTCATTCATTTATTTATTTTTGGTATATTTTAAAAAAAATAAACTGCTGCTTACCTATTAAAATTTCATTGTTTGTTCATAACTTTCAGAAGCCTGGAAAGTTACAGTAAGGTGCATAGTGTGGTAAAAAAAAAAATGCCAGAAGAATGTAGGAAATAGTCATATCTGTACAGGTGATGGTGTTGTCATGGTTACATTAAACCTGTATGTCATGGCAACCAGACAGAGTTAGTTGCTGATATCAATCTGCAGAACTCAATATTTTGTGCACAGGAAGTGGCATTGCTTCTTCTCTAGAAATAATTTTTAAAATTCTGAATTTGAGTGAAGGATAGATTAAATAATAAAAATAATATTAATGTAATAACTAATAGAAAATGAAATAATTAAACTGAAACCAGTGACTCTGTAAGGCGTGTTGGAGAGTTATTCAACCTCTTTAGAGATGTATTTGAGGGGCAGTCCCTTTCAATGGGACAACACAGGGATGAATCATTTATTGATGGATAAGGATGGATATGATTTTATTGCTCTCAGTGCCATAAACACTACCCTTATTGATTTAGCTTGATTCCATCCTGTAACTTCACAGGAACAATAACACATGTGAGTGTGAAACTGCTAATAAATGCCATGCGGCGTTAGTGAAGAGTTTGGTTTATAAATTACAATACAGCCTAAACTTCCTGTGTACGTGCAACTTTTTATGTGTACCAAAATCAACCAGAAGACATCATTCATGAGCCAACCATCATTTCTTTATATTTTGCTAGGGAAATGGGAAATAGATGGAATGGTTTATTGAAACATGTGCAGACATAAATGGAAATACAGTACATGAGGCAAAACAACGTTTTTTAATTAGCAATTCTAATTAGCATCAAAGTCAATAATTGGTATGAACACCTTTATTCTACAGCATGACCTCTCTCAGGCAGCTTTCTGCTAATTTCATTATTGGCAAAGATTTATACCTAAAATTTCTCATTTGGATTCCCTTCATAAAACCTGTCTCCCAACTTCCTCTGTAGATGACCAAAAGTTCAAATCACTCCATGAGACCTGCTGACCTGTTGCTAATTTTTATTGCTAATTTTTAGGGAGTCCAGTTCTTGTGCAGTTTGGCATTGCTCAGCCTTTTCTCCCCATTTCCCTTAATTAAGAATGGCTTCTTGACAGCCAGCCTTCCACTGAGACCATTTCTAATGAGGCTTCAGTGAACAGTAGCTGGATCAGATGCATTTCTCAGGTTCTGTGTCAGGTCTTTGCTCGACTTTTTCCTAGGACATGAGATTCAGATACTATTCATCTGCTTTAGAAAGAGTTTTAGGTCTGTCACTTCTTCTGTCCTCCACGTGTCCATTTTCCACAAAGTTTTTGCTAAACAGTTTTTTTGTGAACCACAACATTTTTCATAAATTCTGCTAAAGAAATTGGAACAAATGATGTGTTTTCATGACAGGCCACTAGTAACAAAATGTCTTAAGATACAATTTAAATGAAAGTTTCCTCCTCTGAGTGTTAAATGGCTTAATAAACATGTCGTTTTTATTTATTCTTCTTCTTCTTTTTATTTATTCTTTATTTATTCTAAGCTAAATTTCATTGAAAACATTGCATAATCATGTTTGTTCTCTTGTTCGTCCTCTCCAGGTGCAGCCTCCTCCATTGTGAACATGCGTAGGATCACTCATCCTACAGTGCAACAAATGTTGGCAGGCAAAGCCACTCTGCCTTGTGTCTTCACCCTCCAGACCAGCACCTCCTCTGGGCCTCCTCACCTCCTGTGGAGTCGTACTAGGCTACCAGGGGGAGTACAGGGTGCGCCTTTGGAGCAGATTGTGCTTTCGGCTAAAGGTAAAACAAAAACCTAATGTTCCTGTTTCATTGCTGATTCAGACTTTCTTTATTCAGTCAGAATACCCAGTGAGACATAAAGCTACACTAATCAATAGTTTTGTATCAACAGCAGATCAAATGTGTATATGTGAGGTGTTGTTCACAGATATTTGCTGACTCAGCCGGCCGGGCCGTAGTATTCATAGAATTTATCTTAAGGCCACAAAAGAAAAAAGTAAAAAAGATCTTAAGAAGCTGACGGTAACAGCTCCTGAAATAAAAGTGAAATAAACCTGCACGTCTAAATGTCCAAATCTGCCTGAGCAGAGCTGATTAAATCCATCCACAGGGTACCATACAACATACAACTTAACATTTTATCGGGCACAGCTGCCAGCTGTTTTCAGTGAAAGAGCTCTTAAAACGCACTATAGAAAATTGCTAGCACATAGCATAAAGCATTCAGTAGCTAAAAAGTCACATTTACCTCAGAAATGAGCAGAGATCAGGTGGAGAAAGAGATATAACCCAAAATTAATGCTAATGTTGCTCTGTATGTGTTTGATATGCAAATGTGAAACTGTTTGCTAACAAGTTGTGCAGTTTACAATTTGAATACTCAGAGGGTAAACTAAATGCTGCAATGCTCAAGAAGAAGTACGCAAACTAGGAGAGAGGCAAAGACTGCACATGCCCAGGGCAGAACAGAAATACAGGTGCATAGAAGCAGGAAATAAACAAAGGCAGGAAGTGGAGGACGTAAAATTAGAGACATAAGTACCAAAATAAAACAGGAAGAAGAGAAAAAGTGACATCGAGGATAAAACATACTTCCTTTAAGATTGTGGATGTGTCTAAATGTCAGATCTCTGCAGCAAACGGTGATTTTCTTTAAATAACCAGTGAGAAAAAACTAAAAACCAAAAATCACGTGAGCGAGGTAACTGTTCTCACTTTGTCGGACAGTTGTGTGTTAGTGGGTCACCCCATCGCTGGCAGAAAAGGCTATAAAATCCATACACGCAAACATGTAGCAAAGTTTATTTTGTACCTCTAAAATCTCTTTAATGATGAAACCTCTCTATCTGTGCCCAAGGCGATGTAATCAAGGTGAATAAGGCTTTCAGTGGTCGCGTCATGCTGCCAGGATACGCTGCCAACCCTCTAAATGCTACCATGGAGATCTCCAGCCTCCGTACCAACGACTCGGGCACCTACCACTGTCAGGTTGTCACGGGCAACGACTACGAGAGGGACACTGTTTCCCTGGTGGTGTCCGGTAAGTGCAGCAGCCGCCGATGAAAGATTTCTGTGTGAGGAAAGTTTAGAGCCCCAAAGGAAACATATAGGCTAAGCAGAAGTGATGCACAGAGGGTGAAGTGCATTAACTCGAAGGGCTTTAAAATTCCTCTTGCAGCTTAATTGATTTTGGTGTTTTATTGCAGCCCAGCCTTGTTGTGCTAATGTAAAACAGATAATGGCAGCTTTTAAAACAGAAGCACCTCAGTGCCCCCAACCACCCTTTTTTTTTTTGGGATTTTTATTTAATTAAGCATTAATAACATTGATTCACTCTATCAATATTATAATGACTGCTTTAATTAATGTAGCGTCATGCTTTCTGTGCTTGTTTTGTTTTTGTTATCTGTTTTTCCACTTGAATAATTGTGTTATTCATTTAATTAAAGTGTTTACACTGAATACCAATACCAGTTTCTCTCTCTCTCTCTCTTTTCTTTTTCTGTGTGCTCATGTGTGAAATTTCAGCTGAAACTAGAGTATTGCTTTGCTTGATCTGTTTGTGGCCCCTGATAACATGTTCGCTGATTACATTCCCCCCATGTATTGATTCTGACTGTGTTGGTATATCTGTCAAATTAAAAGGAATTAAAACAGTTTGCCACCTGTCTCTGGATCTGTCTGTGTAGGTGTGGTGTTTCACTACCAGTCTCCCAGCGCTCGTTACGCCCTCTCGTTTAGTGACGCCCAGCGAGCCTGTCAGGAAAACTCGGCTCAGATCGCCACTCCGGCCCAGCTGTGGGCAGCGTACCATGACGGCTTCGCCAGCTGTGCCGCTGGCTGGTTGGATGATCAGACTGTTCGGTGAGGAGACGACCAATAAGTTCTCTCCTCTTGCTCTTTCTGCAACACTGTGGTGCTTTGAAGGATTGAAACTAATAGCTACCCTGTTTGTTTCCTCTCTTCTTGGATCATCTGCTTTCTCAATTAATATTCCTCAGTTCTTTTTGCCGCTTCATGTGCTTTAAGATCATGTTCTTTTCTGTGTTGCTGTTTCTTCGCTATTAATTTTATTCTAATTTATTCTAATCCTTTACCCTTTAAAAGAGATTGCAAACAAGAATTTATTCTTTACTGATATTTAAAGTCTTAATGAAAAGAAACACTTTGATATGTGATCTAACACATTTGTCACGCAGTAAAATATCCAAGTTATTATTAGTTTGAAACAAAAGCAATACATCACTTACATCACTCCCAAATGGTTGTCTCCACAGATATGCTGTCCAGGTTCCAGAGCTTGGCTGCTACGGACACAAGGAGTACTCTGCTGGAGTGAGGAATTATGGGAAGAGGGACCCAAAAGAGCTGTTTGATGTGTACTGTTTTGCAAAAGAATTGGATGGTACACAAACACACACTCACATGCATGCACACACAAGCACACACAAGATATAAAACAGCATATCATATTCTGCTATAATATTAAAGGGATAAGTCAGGAGATCTTTTAAGTCTTCTTATTATTCTCACCAAATCAAGTGAAAAGACAGACCAAACATTGCCTAATCCTACAAGTCAACAATCCAAAATAACAATCAAAAACACCATTAAAGTTGTTTCAATAATGTTCCCATAAAATCATGGCTCCCTTTTTTAAAATATTTTTAAATTTTTGTTGGTTTATATAAAAAGATTCACATTTTCAATACTTTCAGTGGGAATTTTGGCATTGGAGGCCACACGTGCTGCAGAAATAAAATAAATAAATAAATAAAGTCATATCAAAGAGTCCTGTGAAAAACTAAATACTGCCCTCATAGGTGTAAAGAGGGTAACTGCCTGGCAATCAAATATTTAGATTTTTTTTTTTATGTGCATGTGCCAGTGTTCTTATTCTTCTTATCAGCTTCCTTCTCCTCCTCCTCCTCCTCCTCTTCCTCTTCCTCCTCCTCCTTTGTGAGCTCTATACAGTCTTGTGAAAAACTAAGTGCATCTTTCTGTTTTCATGGGAATTAAAATGGTAAGGTGCAGACAGGTGCAGCTAATCAAACCCACTTCATTAACTGATCTGGAGCAAGTGTTTAAAAGCATAGGTTTTTACAGTTTGTTGGTCTGGAGCCTTCAGGTGTGTTATCACAATGACACAATTTTCTCAGGAGTAGAGGTCCCCACACATTCAGCCCAAGGTCAAACCCAAGACTCACATCTCAGAATCTGCAGGCCTCAGTTAGCACATCAAATGTTAAAGTGTGTGATAGTACAATTAGAAAAAAGACTGAACAACTTGTTTTGAAGGGTTGAATCTGAACAAACCACATGACTTCTTGAACAAAGTCTTTAGGAAAGACGAGGCCAGCGTGTAGATGTTTGGCCACAATGCACTAAAATCAAACGTAGGTTATTAGTTCAAACATCTCAAACACACCTGGCTGCCTGCAGCTGTTGAGTTGAACATGAACTCCTCTTTATGCCAAAATTCTTTAAACTATGAAGTCAAATGAATCAGTCTGTCCAGTAGCTACAGATGGGTCATGTAACAGCACAATGATGAATGAAGAAAACAATCAAAGTTCAAAGTCCAGACCTCAAGTTGACTGAAATGCTCCGGTGGGACCTCAAGAGAGATGTGCATAACTGAATGCCTCCAAAACTCCATGAATTGAAGCAACATTTTATGTAGGAGTGGGCTGAAACCCCTCCATAATAATGTTAGAGACTGAAAAAATCATACAGATAACATTATTGAGTTATTGCTGCTAACAGTGGTTCTACAAACTGTTGAATCATAGGATGCACTTGACTTTAAAATACCACTTGCCTCATTTTTTAACCTTGAGCACTATTATATAACATTATGTGGCATTTCAGTTATTTCAGCTGTCTCTTTTTTTTTCCTGCTCCAGGTGAGGTGTTTCACTCCTCGGTCCCAGGCAGACTGTCTCTTTCTTCTGCCTCCGACCGCTGTGTGTCCCTTGGGGGCCAGCTGGCCACAGTGGGGCAGCTGTATTTGGCCTGGAGGGCCGGCCTGGACAGCTGCGCCCCAGGCTGGTTGTCTGATGGCAGCGTCCGCTACCCAGTGACCTGGCCTCGTGCTGACTGTGGAGGGACAGAGCCAGGAGTCCGCACGGTCACACCCAATGACACAGCTGACAACACTACAGCACTATATGATGCCTACTGCTACAGAGGTATGGTGCCATAAGGGGCAAATTATGTTTGTTAATTCAGTATTAACACAGTAGAAAACATAAATACAGTGAATTTAAAGTATGATAAGATTATATAACATGTATTATTGTTTTATTTTGCATACAGGAATTAATCATGACTACAGGCATGATTAAATACACAGATGTGATTAACATATCACTCCCAAACAAAGCCTTGAGTGTTATTAATGCAGGAACAATGACAATAAATGTCACTGCCAATGTTGTAGCTATGGCAACACTTGTTTCTGATTCATATCTGAGAAACTGTTGGATTGACAGAAGCTGTGGGAGAGAGAGCGAGAGAGAGAAAAGACGGGGTATGCTTAAGTTTAATATCTGGATGCTCAGCTGTCAGTTCAGGGTTTTGTGCTGACTAATATCGTCAAAATTAAAATTTGGCAAAGCTTTTAGAGGCAAAAACCTTCAGTGAATGTCATACGAACAGCAAATCTCTTCACCTTGTTTCCTAGGTAAAGTGAAGAATACAGACTCCATCTCTCAGATCTACACCTCCCTGTGGAAGCCCTGGAGCTACCTCGCAGGCTCAAGCGATGCTGACTCTACAGGGACAGCTAGTCCCGACGTGACTTCACAACAAGCCACCACGATCAGAGGTGTAACATTTATCTGCAGTAGGCACATGAACCAGTGACGCGAACCATCCGGTTAACCAAAGAATTCAGTTATCCAATCAGCCGATGTGAGAATCAATGTGACATAAACAAATTAAAAGTGTATTTTTCTTTGCACAGGGTCACCAGATGACAGCGAGCTTTCACCTTCCAACTGGACGGGATTGGTTGACCTAGAAGAGGAGGACTCCTTTCACAGTGCTGATGCCTGTAAGTATGAATGCTAATATTTACTCATGTAAGAAAGAAAACTTGGTTTGATGGGCAAAGACAGTGTAAATGAACATTCACATCATTGTCTCAAGCCTCAGACCCCTGGTCCTCAGAGTCCTCGACAGCATATGTAACCCTCCAGTTAATCCCGGGACAGAACTCCTTTGACTGGGGAGAGTCACTGGAGCCTAGACCCGACTCTGAGGAGTATCTCCTACCCCCAGTCCATACAACTCCTCCTGAGAAGAAGGTTGGTTTTAAGCTTCTGTTGGGACATTTTAAACACTGAAGCAGGGACTTTGTATTGAAATCAACTTTAATTTTAGGTTATCTCCAAAATCGTCAAGTCCATTTGGAAACCTTGGAACTATCTGGTGGGGACTGAAGATGAGGAGGGAACCCAATCACCGAGTGGGGAGTCGGAAGAAGAAAAGATGGTGACCAAAAAAACTGACGAGGGGTCACATGGATCCAGTACAGCATCATCAGGTGAATGGATTTGTCCTGTTTAAAACCAGTGACTTAAGAACAGCCAATGAAGTGGTATTTACTACATTAAAATGGTTTTATTGTTCAGTTTTATTTTTTTGTAAGGTATGTACTCCTCAAAAAGTGTAAACAGACCTTGATGTATGTCTTACTGGGAAGTTGCTATTATTCCGTATAGTTTAAGAATAACAGGACAAAGGGGACATGCTATAGCTCTATCGGCGACCAATATGGCATATGTCTGTCGCACAGGCTTGGGTTTCTTCTCCCTGTGCTGTCTCACAGCCTCTTTGTCTATGCTCAATTGTCCTCCTATCATAATAAAGGCTAAAATGCCCCAAAATACTTGGAAAAAAAATAACTGAAAAATAGAAGAAAGAAAGGACACAAATACTCAGATTATAGACTTAAATGTGCACATGGTCTGTTGAGAAGGCTCATTTGTGATCAGGTTTTTCTATTGAATTTTACTAGTATATATAGTATATATATTTTTTAGACAAATAAAGATCAACACTGTGAGAAATCGAGTATTTCAAAGTCTAAATTGGGATCTAGCTGAGACGGGAGGAAAGCCATTTCTTTGGAGACACATTTTAGAACTATGTGAAAAATTGTCAAAATCTGATCAAAAGATGTTAAATCGAGCTCAGGTCTGTGTGGGAGAAATGGGAAGAGGAATAGGATGAAATAGGCCATAAGAAGACATCTTATTTAGATTTTTCCCTTTTCTTCAGAACTGCAGCATCTGTGCTATGAAACACTGACAGGGCTTAATGCCAGTGTATATTTATGAGCATGTATTTGGAGCATATTTGCTCAGTAGCTCGCACAGTGTGTGATGTTAGGGATGAGCAACTCAACAAGATGATGCATTAAGCCCCTGGAACAAAGTTTATTAGGAAACAATGACATTGGGGGGAAGAGCAGACGCCTTTACTGAGAAGAGCAGAACTCCTTCTGATAGAAAAGCAAACTCTGAAGTCTGGAGACAAATTAAAGTCACACTGACATACAGTAGCTCAGCTGCCACTCCCGCAGGACTGCTTTCAAGCTGTGATTGATACAAAGTGTGACAGCTGACGAGTTCTAGCTTTAAGCGGCTGCTTTCTTCACACTGGGATACAGTCTGTAGCAGAGGTTCTCAAACTTTCTGCGGTCAGTAGGGTCACTGAATTGTCTCTCATTTTTGTCACTCAGTTTTTGCTCTAGAATAAAATGTCCTCAGGATGGCAATGATAAGTGATTTAGCTTATGCTAACTACTAATTTCACTCTAAGTAACTGAAACTAGTTTCAACTTCAGATGCATGTGAAGCGATGCGGTGTCTCCCAGTGACATCAGGTATTCTATTGGCCAACATGAGTGGATAAGATAGGCATGATCTGATATGATGATATTTTTCCTGCATCATCATAACAATGAATCAACATTGCAACTGACCAGTTACGCTCAGGTAGCACTAGCTAACAAGTTAGCTTAAAAACAAAAACTTGAGTAAACATGAGTAACTGAAATTTAGCTAATAGGAAACCTCGCTTGATAATGTATTTATTATATTGTATAAGTTACTAAAGAAAACGCTTTTAATGCTGACTGTTTGTTACAGAAGAGAGTTTTAAAAATGGACAAACATTATTATCATTATACAGGAGCAACACCTGTATGTGTCTATACATGTGGACAATATTATACAAATAAATTATTACACTTTTCAGCTAACTGTTCTATGGGCCCTTTGGCTGTGAGTTGTTGGCCATGACAGCTTTGTTAGGTTCATATTGGATACCATATGGGTTGAATATAATGGTTTGCAGAGTAAAAGATCAAATTTCAAGACATTGGAGTTCAAAAACAAAATGTGAGCTTTAACTCTGAAATACAATGATATAATCAAAACAAAAAGTAAGTATGGAAAAGCCACTGGCAGAAACGATTCAAAGCAGGAGACAGTAGAACAAGGCATTGAGCAAACATCAGCAGACTGATGCAACACAACAAATGTAAAGTGTGAAGGTTCTCAGTCATCCAGGTCATTGTAGTCTAAGGATCCTCAGACTGAAACAGAGAGGTGCTCTACAAAGCAAGTTCAGCATAGATGGGCATTCTTTGCATTAGTTGGTTTGAAAAAACTTAAAGCTCCAGTCAGAGATAATGGGTATCACACCAGAAAAGGCAGTGTGTGCCCACATAGCATGTTTTTATATTTGATACACAAGAGTCAGGTAAAAACAAGCTAGTTTTGTGAATTTAAACTCAACATAGCTTGTTAAACCATTAATCGCTTCATTTTACACGCGCTCACTGAGGACTAAACCAGCCTCAGCAGAACATAATCATAAGTGGAAAAAACAGTGAAAGACACATGAGAGTACTAATTATCAAAGTAGGACAGGAAATGTCTAAACAGGAAAGAGAAAAAAATATGATAAGCACAAACATCAAGACAAACAAATATGAACTAAACATTAAAAACATGAAAACATGAAACCAAAGGGCTGAAATCCTGGGACCACGACATGGTTAGACCAGAACAACGGAATGGTATTTGTTTGTTGTTCCCTGTTCTTGAAGTCCATGGAAAATAGGTAGTAATTTCTACCTATTCTGTAGTACAGTAAACTACGGTTGAACAGACTCTCTGTTAAATACACTGAAACTTGGATATGTCCAAATAATCTTCCGAATTTTTTGTTGTGTTTTGCACTCTGGTATTCTCAAATAGACATTAATAGACCTTTAGTGTGGGACTGAAAGAAAATAAGATTTCATTATTTTTTATACCTATGCTTGTTTGGGTGCCTCATTAGTGTTTCTTTAACGCTTGGTGGTTTTTCATTAGGTACACAGTAACAAAGACAGTCAGACTCTCACTTATATTTGTGACTACTATGCAGCTGTACTGGACCCTGAACCATTTCCTGCTGTTCTATTAGCACATCTCGACCAGTGTATCAGTGGAATGGGGATTTGCAGCTTAGACATGGGAACCAAGTTTGGTTGCGAATGTGAGCAGACAACAGAAAAGGAGTGAAATGGAAGTCATCTTTTTCCATTTCCTACATGTCAGGGTCCAGCAGGTTCACAGGTCTGTGTGTGTCCACAGTGGATGAAAGTGCTTTTAAAACAGCAGGCATCTCTGTTCAGTGTGTGTTTAAACTATGTTAGAGTTACTGATTTAATTTTGAGGCTTTTTGTGCAGAGCTTTTCAGTTTGACTCTGTTTGGGTTGACTGAATCTGTGTGTGTGTGTGTGTGTGTGTGTGTGTGTGTGTGTGTGTGTGTGTGTGTGTGTGTGTGTGTGTGTGTGTGTGTGTGTGTGTGTGTG
>VURO01038576.1:0-13824 GCA_015108175.1 Pelvicachromis taeniatus
CCATACTGTAGAACTGCGTGTTCGGGGGGCGTGGTTTAAGTCGACCTGTTACCGCTACTCGCTGCCGCCACTTCCTGTTCGGTTAAAATATCCCCATACTGTAGAACTGCGTGTTCGGGGGGCGTGGTTTAAGTCGACATGTTACCGCTACTCGCTGCCGCCACTTCCTTTTCATTTAAAATATCCCCATACTGTAGAACTGCATGTTCGGGGGGCGTGGTTTAAGTCGACCTGTTACCGCTACTCGCTGCCGCCATGTGTTTTTTTTTTTTTTTTTTTAAAGTGACAACGCATCGACGCGACGTAAAAAATTTGCGTCGTGTTGTCCCAGCCCTAATCCCAGCTAAACATACAGTACTGTGCAAAAGTCTTGAGCCACCCCTAATTCCTTTTGTATTTTGCTTTCAGCGAGCCACCCAGATCTTGACGGTCTTCTTAAAGTTTTGCTTTGGACATTGGCTTATTTTTCATGCATTCAAGTCCAGCCCAGTGTTTGCACTTGACCATGTTCAGAGGAATGTGATTGTTTGTTGAGCCACTTAACACAGTGTTGTCTCTACATGTAACAGATATCTTGGCAGTTAACCAGTTTTGTAGTATCTTTGATCACTTTGTTACAAGTAGCCTCTCACAAAAAAAAAAAAAACCCAATATAATTTTTCCGCAGGTGATTTCCAAAGAGCTGCTGCTTCAAACTTGGCATATGTCGGCATTGTGTGCAGTGTGTTCTTTAAAAAAAATTAGCGGATATTGGACAAGTGGAGAGGACCATTTAGTTAGTTTCAGTAAATTGCTGCATCTATTTACCATTTTCCTACGAACATATAAAGAAATCGGGGGTGGCTCAAGACTTCTGCACAGTATTATAATATTCCCGCTCATGCGTCTCATCTTAACACCTTTAACTCCCATCCAACTCTGTTTTTGGTTCGGGAGCTTACATAAGTTATAGTTCTGTGCTCCGGTAGTGCGTCCCACCACACGGCAGCCTTTAGGCATTTCTCAGTGTTTTGCAAAAAAAAATTGAGACACAGTGCAACACAAAGTTAGTAGAGTGTCTTGGGCCAGTCTCTGTAAGAACCTATTGTTCTGTCCGTGTGGTCTGCAGGGTGAAGACAATGATCCCAGTGGAGAGGAAGAGTTCTCTACCAGCGGGCTCGATTCACAGGTCTGCGTGAACTCTTGTTTGCGATCTCATTAGACTGTAACTTATGAGAAGAGCTGTAAGTTATTTGCTTTTTTTCCTCCCTCTTGTTTACAGACAGACCAACGTTTGTCAGTTGACACTTCCAGGTATGAATCCCACCTTTGATTGATCTGCACTTTCTCCATTCACACAAGTGCGGCTGACCTTTTTGGGGGTTTTTTTGTCATATAACCAGGTCGGACTCATCCTATAACGACCGTACACGGGGAGGAGGATCTGAAACGAAGGACTTTAAGAAGGTGAACCGACAGCACTGATTTTGAGATCATGCAACACAGTTGCTTTATTTGTCCTAACTCTTCGTCGCTTGCGTGTGTGCGTGTGTGCGTGTGTGTGTGTGTGTGTGCATGTGTTTGTCAGTTGTTTGAGGAGGTGTCCAGAGAAAACAGCCAGCTCCAGTCCCAGCTCCAGGACACTCAGAGGAGTGTCACTCAAACCCGGTTGGACCTGGAAAAGGCCACGCAGGTGATAACAAACACGCACAATAAGTTAAACAGAAACTGTTCTTGTCATCTTCCACCACGCAGAGTCAAAGCAAGAAACATAGTGGTGGAACTAGTAGAGCAGGTTCTTTGTTAGTGCTTATGATTTATTTATTTTTTTTCCTTCCAACCTCATTTCAAATACTATTGCTAAATATAGAAACCTGTATAATGTTCCCTTTGTTTTAAGCATTTGACTGCATTTGACTGGTTTCATACCTTCCGCTTTTCTTTTTTTTTTCTCTCTAATGGGAGTGTATTGTACAGTCAGTGATCCGTAAGCAACCCTTCAAATGCTCGACCCAGACGAGGGAAAAGTGAGACCGCTACTAAGTTAAACAAGGTTCTTAGAAAGAAAAAAACATGCTCTATGTAGCACCAATTGACAACTATGGTTTTTGTTTTGTAAGTTTAAGACCTTAAAGTCTTGGCAACAGTGGAATGGAAGAACTTCCTTTTTTCACAGGAAGAGCAATCCAACAGAATCAGTCTACCATGACTGGTTGATGAAAGGAGACCATAGAGGGGTAAAAAAAACCTGCAAAGCACAAACTACAGGAGAGAGACAAATGTTAATGGCAGTAGTGATGCGTAGTCCTCCAGCAGCCTGAAACTAGGAGAGAGTTGTGTTCATGTTCACCTGATCCTCCCGTAACTTGAAGTTTTATGAAAAAAGGAGTGTGATGAGCATATCTGTCTCCTGAACTTCAGGAGCTGGTTCCACACGACAGGTGCCTGAAAGCTGCAGGCTCTGCCCGTTATTCTACTATTGCAAATTTTAGTGAATCACTTGTAAGCCTGCACTGTGAAAGTAAAATGCTCTGTATGGGGTCTGGTCCTCAGGACGTGTGAGGAGGCAGAATTAAAATACAATTCTGGACTGCTACCACCAGCAGTGAGCTCCCAGTTTCATATGTAGGCTTATTGTAGCCATGGTTGCAGGGTGTACCCTTTATGATGTCTTTTTGCATACAGGCTTCATGTGATCGTGTCAAAATAGCATCGCGGGTTATGTAAACGTGGTTTATTGTATTCAACAGAGACAGGAGCGTCTGACCGACTGTTCAGCCCTGCTGGAGCGGGAGAGGAAGGTAATGCATCCCCTGCTGATGATGTTACTTGCCGTTTTAGCTTCATCTGCCACACTACAGCCACTCTTGCTCTCTGTTGACGCTTTCTCTTCTCTACCCACTCAAACCACTTCCTCACTTGTTTTCACTCAACTTTTGTGCTCCTTCTACGTCACTCTCTCTTTTTCTCTCTCTCTACCTGCTCCCCACCCTCCCGCGTCGTATTTTGCCTTGGCACCAGGAGCGAAGGATGTTGGAGCGGCGAATGGCGGAGCTGGAGGAGGAGCTAAAGGTGAGATGATGTTGAGAACGAATCTTATCATGCCCACGGACACTTTGCATGCTTCTGCTCGATTAGCTTGGCTTTAGCTTGTGCTGTCCAGCAGTGTGGTGAGAGCACAAGGCGTGTTCAGGTGTGATGAGGGTGGTGTCTGTTGGAGCCAGTTTGTTCTTTTGGTTGCTTAGGAACTTGAGGCATCTGATGTCTCTGCGTTCTCAATTGTGACTCCGAACATAATGAGTTAGTCTGTTTCCTCCTCAAAAGATAAGAAACTTCAGCAGACGGATTATTAAACGTGGCTTTTAACAGAATAATTCAATTTATAAATCAACAATTAAAATGACAAAAGCAAAATGGTTCAATAAGGTAAAAACTACACAAAAGAAGAGATGACTTAAGAAGAAGAATGTAGGTGCAAAATTAGAAGCGGCTAACATCCAGCAATGATTTCCAAAGGTCCCAGCTGTCAGTAGCTCTGTGCTAGCAATGAGCTAATTGTGTCACCCACTCTAAAACATCAAATTAACCAGATGATATTTAGTTTTGTAACCTGACTGAGGCAGGCTCGCTGCTTCCCTGTATGTCCAGTGTTTAGTTATGTGCAATATATTTAAAAAGTAAAAGTACTGTTACTGTGCCACCTGCACATTACCTACATAGCTGCTGTGCCATGAAAACCCATCCCGTGAAGCTCACGGCACGCAGTTTTTGTGCTGATGTTAATGCCAGCAGAGGTTTGGAGCTCTGCAGTTATTTAGTCTGCAGACGGTTTTATCACTCGGCAGCTTCGTTCTGTAACTTTGTGGCTGAAATACTTTGGTTCCTAAAAACTTCCACTTTCTGCCATGAAGTGAACTGTAGAAGGAGCAACATGTAAATGCTTAGTTTATTCACCTCTGATATAAATATCACACATCTGACTGCTTGTAATGTTTCATACTAAAGGTTTTGGAGGCTAGGGCAGCAATTTATAACCAACCCTCTGGTTTAAAGGGGGTTGCTGACTTATTAATAACCAACCTATCAGCGGGACGTGACTTCTCTGTACTGTTAGTGTAAAAGTAGAAATGCTAAATGGTATTGTTATCTATATCAGCCTTATTGTTCCCCTGTAGTTAATCAGTTCTATACCTGCTTAAAAACAGACAGCACAACAAAGCACACATAACTAACTACTGCTGATCGCTGTTACTCTACTGTAGGAAGTGATGTTTACTGGTTCTTTATATTGAGCTTGCCGATTCACAAGTTAATGGAAAAACTGCAAAAGGAGCAAAAGCTGTTCTCGATGACATTTTGGCTCATCTCCTCTTCAAGGTCACTGTGCTGTGACAGCTTCCAGGGCCTTTTTTGTTGTTTGTTTTGTCAAAATCACTTCTTGGATATCTCATTTCGACCACTTTTACGTCTGCGATGGAAAGCCTTGTCAAAATGACAATCCTGCAACTTTAAACTCATTTTATGGGAAGAGGATGAAGGTGCAGAAACTAAAAAATCTGGCAAGTTGTGCTGGTCGTTGAGCAAAGGCCAAAATAAACAAACCTTCAATTCACTGTGAGGCGGCACACGAGGGCAGAGGTCGTCTCGCCAACACCTCAGGATGTTACAGTGCAACTTTATGTTGCCAACCCGACCGTGGGGGACAAATTGACTACTCGGCCCACCAATGTCAAAAAATAAACCACTAGCTTTTTTTTCTATTTGTGCTCCTGACCTCAGGCATTGCCTTTGGGCTTAGACACGGTGGACTTCAGAGCCAGAGACCCAGTTCTGATCCCTCAACGTGAAAGTGAGGTCAGCTGGACTTCCAGAGAGAGAGAGAGAGATGTAAAAATAGCAGGACGGTGAGATGGAGATGACCTTGTAGGGGAGATTGGACAAATTTATATTGTGCATAGTTTTTGGCTCTACAGTGTATATTAACACATTCGCCTAATACGAATCTGCGATTCAAGACTGGGAGGAGATGGAAAACCCTGGGAACGTTGTGCCAGGAAGGAAGGGCATCCGACGTCAAATCTGTGCAGATCCATCTGCCGCTGCGACTCCTGGGAAAGAAGCTTTCTTGTTTTTGCTTCATTTAAGGCCAGAGTCACAAACCTGTTGACTGCACTAATCTCTTAACCGCCAACATCTCATTAATCCAGTAATGTGACCACAAGAAATGTACTCCTAATAAAATCAAAGCTGCATTTATACTGTGTAAAGAATTTGTTTTAAAGTGAGTTTAATCTTTACCGCCAGGTTCTGGTAGACCTGAAGGCAGACAACCAGCGTCTTAAAGATGAAAATGGAGCGCTCATCCGTGTCATCAGCAAACTCTCCAAATAGATTCGGGGGGGGAGAGAGTGACATGAAGAGCAGGGATCCCCCCCCCCTCCACCCACCTATCCATCCTTCCCTCCCTGCCATACATTCCTCCCAGTGCCAAAGAGAGCGAGTGAGAGAGAGAGAAGGGGAGAGAAGCAGCAGAAAGTCCTTCGTACACGAGCACTACAGCATGACTTGGATTGTGGTGCTTCTCTGTGAACAGAGGAGTGTCTTTTGTGTGCCTTAACGCCGGATAGTCACAACAAAGACCCCGTGGCTGCGGCCAGAGGCTTACACAGTAGCATCATGAGACCCAACAACAGCCAGAACACTT
This sequence comes from Pelvicachromis taeniatus, assembly GCA_015108175.1. Lineage (NCBI taxonomy): Eukaryota > Metazoa > Chordata > Actinopteri > Cichliformes > Cichlidae > Pelvicachromis > Pelvicachromis taeniatus. Next base: position 5,684 of record VURO01038576.1, read on the forward strand.
TGTCTGGTGCAATACGCAAAACTGTGCGTCATGGGGAGCGCCAACACACTCCTGTGCACTCCTATCCGTACGTCCTCGATGCACGTGGATGCACGCAAGACAGTCTGGGCCTTAAAGCTCCCACTTAGTATTTATTTTTGTGAACACATCTCACAACACACATTCACATATTTTTATTTTTCATTTTCCCTACTCACAGTCCAAATGTAATGTGTTGTCAGGCAGAAAAGATTTCAGTGCATCCTTTTTTGTTTTGTTTTTTCTTTTCTTTTAAACATTCAGCATCATCCTGACAGCGGGAGTCATCCGTGAAGGTCTGTTGGGTTGTTGTCTTTCCACGTGCAAGTGTTTGAAGCCACCTACCTCTCCACTTATGCACTTCCCCACATCATTTTTATATTTTTGTGACCACAGACACACTCCATGCTCTTAAAAACAATTTAATAAAAAACACACACAAAAAAAAACTAACCTCTGAACCAGGTCGGCCGACTGCGACTGCTTGCCTTTAAGCAAGTAGAATTAGAAATTACCACTAGGTGAATATCAAAGGTCATTGCACATCCAATTATGCTACAAATGCTTTTTGGTTATCACAGAATAAAAACATTTTTTCATAGGATTTCAGCATCAATTCCTCTCACAAAGGAGCATAATTATGTACAGTTTGTGTATAAATGTTAGCCTTGAACAGTACCCCTTTGAAGTAAAATTCCATGTAGCCTTGCTTCACATGTTGGTTTTCTAATATATTAAATGGATGTCTGCACTCTAATAAAAGTGTGTTTGTAGCAAATGCTTGGTTATTATCCACCTCGGTTCAAGCAGAGTCTGTCTTATCAGTGTACACAACACTCATTTCCCAGATAGATTCCTGCCTCCTTTGTAACTCTAGTCATTGAGTGGCTCACTTTTATGTTCTGTGGTCACCTGTTTGTTTGCGTTTAGCTCTGTTTTCCCACACTATACTGTATCATCCATGTGCACAGTGTCTGTTAGTCTGTCTGTTGGTTGCCAGATGTCCTCTATCACTAGGGAGAGAAAAAAAAAGGGGGGGGAAACTGAACAGCTGTAACACACAAAGAGGCCTAAAAGAGGAAGCGGTCCAACACCAATGTATTTAAAGTATGTTTGTGCTGCTGCATTAATCTGCTTCTGCTCCCAGGTGGACAATACATCAAGAGCTACTTGACATGATAGAAACTGGTGTCATTACATATGCTGGAGTGCTCAGACATATGGGTGAAGCTGTGTGAAGTCCCACTGCTTCTTTCCCACTTGCAGCAAAGTGTAGTTAACACGAGCCATCCATCTGTTTGTCTCATCTGAGAGCAGAAAGATGGACCACTGTCCTGCAGGCTAGAACCTCTGACAACAAGCTGAGCTCCTAATAAGGCAGGGCAGGCTGGCTGAGGCGCTCTCTCTAAATATCCCTCAGGTCTGAGAAAGAGAGAGGAAGGGAGCTGGGGAGGAAGAGGGAAGCGGATGGATTGCAGCCTTATATGGACAAAGCACTGCTTTTCCCAGGGTTTGTGGCTCTGACCCCCGGCATGATGCCAGATGCTGCACGAGCAGCTCCCTGGCGCCACCGAGAGGTGCGAGTAATGCAATGCTGCATGTCAGCTGACAGTCAGGAATTGATTTGATTTTGATTTGTTTTCTGGACTTGGCAATAAAAATAAATCTGACACAATGCTCTTGTGATTGGAGAAGTAAAGCCAAGATCAACATAAAAAAAAAAAAAAAGCAGGCAACAGACCAATCTTTTTAGGTTGTGTGGCCGTTTTATTGCAGTAATTGGTTAATTGGACATTTTAGCAGCATACGCTTTAAGATCCAAACCGAATTGGCATTAGCTTTAAGGTGGCTTTGCTATTCCAGAGCCTACTGTTGAGTCCCTTTTAGTGTGCAAGCATGGCTGACCTGACCCCCAACAGACTGACCTGTATACGGAGAAGGAAATGTGTTTCTCACTAAAGATTTTCTCCTGTAAATCAAGGAATTCATTGAGCCATCAGTTATAATCACTTTAGCATAAAGTTGGAGCTCGCTAAACACACACTGGCTCCAAACTGAATCAGTAGATGTGGTGACATCCTGACTATCAGTCCCAAAATAGTGGAGCTTGTAGAAACAGAGCAGACCTCTGGCACAGCTTTACCTTTTCCAAGGTGCACACAGAGAATAAATCTGCAGAGGTTTAACACTTGTGGCACAGAGAAGAACTTATGGTTCGTGAACCTTAGTCCCGATGCAGATAAGAATTTAAAGCTGTTCCTGTGCAGCCTCAATGGCACATCTTGAGAGCGGCCGTTATACGAGGATACATGGACAGAGCTGAAGAAGGGCATCGATCCAGCAACCGCTCCTTTGTGTGAGGAGGAATGGGAAGAGCACAGTCACAGCGTTATATAATTATATATGATATTAGATTAGAAACTCTTAGAAACACTCCTTCAGTGGGACCTGTGCACTATGCAGATTGATCAGGATTCACCATAGAACATGTAAACCCACAGCTCCAGCAGCAGCAGCATATCTATTTATTAAATGACTGCTGATGTTAAAAATCTGAAGTCGTCTGAATTGCCAACTCAAAACCTCTTCATCTGAATCAGTCACTGCAGCATAGGGGGCCAATTCACAGGTCTGGACACTAGGCTGACACTACTGGGGATATCAGCAAAAGGTCACCCAGCCCAAAACAATACACTGTAGAGTTCTTTCTATGATTTATCTAAGTTACTGATGCAGTAACATTCCAACAAATAGGCTTGCCATTAAATGACTGGCACATAATTTAATTCATGGACATTATGGTTTTATTTCTTTTCATATGTAGATTGGATGGGTTGTTACCGACATCTGGTGAGAATTTTATGTCAATATCACCCTTTGAAATATATTTACTCGGAAAGAAGGTGTTCAGTACTTATTTTACCTGCTGTGTGAGAGCAGGTAGGCGGACTGACAATGCGTGTTTGTGCTTGGGGAGGAAGTTTTATTAGGTTGATGTCAGACCCCTAACATCATAACAACATTTATACATTAGTGAATAAAAGCAAAGCAACAGCAGGATGTGACTCAAGCTGCTCACTTGCTCTGATGTCCTTGTTGTTTTCACACAATACAAACAAAACAGGGACACTCATAAAGGTGTTGTCCCATAGCAGGCGATCAAAAACTCCACAGGATACTTTGCATGCAGCCTTACCATGAACTCCTCTAATAGAGTGTAAGTGGCTGGTACTGACAAAAGACTGGCACTTCTTTGCATGCACGTTAAGCATGCATTCATAAAGCCTTATCTATTTGCCCACAGCCCACAGGAGGACAGGTGCAGCCCTGGAAAGCTTAAAAATACAAATAATGGAAAATACAGTGGTGATATTTATCTCTGGAGCTTTTATTTATAACATGGATATAACTGAAAAATTTGTGTTTACAGGACAATGCATCTGAGCCTGACTGCTAAAGCAAACTTTTAGTGTGACTGTCGAGCTGATGGGAAAATGACGTGCTTTCATTTGGAGAAAGTGACGTGATGCCTGTGGGGAACAGACCGACAGTAAACACTGTTACTGTGTGGCCTGAAGAGTGGCGCTGCTCTTTTAATTGGGCATATGTACGGATAGGATAGCAGCCATTTGAGCCTGTGACAAAACCGATCTTGTGAAATTATCGGCATTTAAATAAAGTTTATATTAAAGTTTTGCTTTTGTGCACAACATGAAAAGTGCACCTGACATCTCCAATAACACGCAAAGGGCATCTGGATTTAATAAAAACGACTTTGAACTCCACAGTGAATCCAGCCCATGTTTTACATGGGGCCTAAAATAAATCCAGATTTTCTGCGCCGCACGAAGCAGGTCTCCTCCTACAAATGAGTTCGAGCTACTTCACCAACAACGTTCGAGTGCACTAGATATGAAATCTGAAACAAATCAAAGCATATAAAGTTTTGGGTTTGTTTGATTTTGTTTGTTTTGTTTTATGAGTTGAGCCCTAAAGAACAAGCGGTTTGGGATCTTGTCCGGGTCTCGCCTGCACTTTGGTTTTCCTGCATTCCTCTTTGTTGCAGAAACTGATGCTTCTTCCTCCTCACGTGAGAATAAAACATTCCCATTTAAGTAGTACGTTTAAGGACTCACTGTATGTGCTTGTGCATGCTGCTGACAGCAGCGACGGAGCTTTAACCGAATGTAGATGGATAGATAAAACTTTATTAATCCCTCGGGTGGGTTCCTTCGGGAAATTCATAGTGTTTGAAATCATGATTTTACTTGATTTTTATTTTTGTTTTCAGTATTTTTAAAGAGTGTGTTTTTGCTTTTGCTTTGCTAAATTTCAGCCCGGCTGTCTGCATGACACACCTTATGGTTATATTTAGGCATGGCGTGTGACACAGAAGCGTCAAAGTCTACAGTCTGCAAACTAACATGAACCTGTGAAATATAGAGGGTCCAGGTCCACAGAGAAAAAAAAGCATTTGAGATCTACGTGGTTTTTCACTCCATATGACTTTTTTTTCTTCATTCAGGTGAAAACTTCCTGACTTGTTGGTTTGATCTGAGCCTGTAAAGTGAAGGTAATCTCCTCATCATGTCCTGTGACTCGGACCCTTACATCTTCACCACCGACACTCTCCCTAGTGACCTCCGCTTCCTCCCTCCACTGGCAAACGGCCACCTGGGCTGGAGGGTGTACAGTAATGTCATGCACATGGGGGGCGTTTATAATGGGGAGGGTGGGCGCTGCCACAGAGCAGATGTCCCGTGTCCTCTAGCTGTTAAGGTGGAGCAAGAGGAACCTGTCCAACACACCTACAGCCTGGACACCCACAAAGGTAGCCTCTGCTGTGCAGGTGTCTTCTGCATGGTGTTGTTGCCGATCTGGTCTCATACTTCTCTCTCCTCTTATTGTTCAGGCATTTTCATTCACACTCTAAGCTCTGCTAGCGCCACTGCCACGCAGTCTTTGTACTCTCACCGACACTACCCCAACCTGATGGTGATGGAGATCCTGTTGGAGCGTCAGGTTACATCACAGGAGCCCGTCACAGTTAAGCTGGTCAGCTCATTCACACCTAGGAGCAAAGACATCAGGTTTGAGGCCGGACCTGATTACAGAGGAGGCAGGTGAGGCTGAGCACATTTTTTTGAGTTTGTAGTAAAAGGAAAAACTGTTGCTCAGTCTAAATCCAGCTCTCCATCAGCCACATCCAGGGACAGACGACCACAGCGGAGTACCCTGGAGGTTCTTGTCCTACTGTGCACCTTATCTGGACCCCTGTGCCCGTGACTCTGACGCTCCCTCCCGAGCACAGCCAGGCTTGCTGGGGCTTCATCCTGGTCGCCGCCAGCAGTTTAGACTCCGCTGAGGCCAGTTTTGATGAGGGTCTGAATCTGATGGCAACTGGGAGTCTGCGTCCGTCTCACGAGAAGGCCTGGCAAGAACTGTGGCTGCAGAGCAAAGTGGAGGTGACAGGGTTTGAGAGCCTCTGCAAGGCCCTGATTGGCTGCATGTTCTACCTCCTCAGTGCTTTCCCGTCCATACATGACACCTCCAGCTCTTTTGGTGGAGTGAGTCCAGGAGGGCTCTCTAATGGTGGAGAGGGCCAGGACTACTGGGGCCATGTTTTCTGGGACCAAGTGAGGCTAGATCCAGCCAATGGCCATGTGTTGTTGATTCTGTTATATGTTGTGTCACACAATGACTCTTCCTTCCTGTGGTAGGACATCTGGATGTATCCCGGGATAGCCCTTTTTTATCCGAAACTAGCCCGAGCTGTGCTGGAGTACAGGGTGGGGACCATAGATGGCGCTAAAGACAACGCCCAAAAGCAAGGCTACAAGGTATAAGATGATCAGTGGAATGTTTTTCTTTTTTTTCACTGTTCAAGTCTGAAATAGTGAAAACACTACTGGATACACAGATCAACACACATATGCACCCATGATATGGTGACACATCAGAAAATAGTAAAGTAAATCATAAAGTTACAATAATAAAATAATAATAATAATGAAGTTACTGTTAGTTTGCACCAACAGTGGTGATTCCATTTTGTAGATTTACACAGTTTGCACCCAACCAAACTGTGTAAATCTTCTAGTTATGGACTAAAGAATAACATCCAACATGTTCATTGTTGAGTTTTTGAGGCTCTTGGGTGGATTTTGTTATTGTAACAGGTGGTAAAACACACGCCCGGCACAGTGGAATTAATATTCCTGTGCAGATATTTACAATAAAGTCCATTAAGACATTTTGCAAATGTTGTGCTTTTTTAAAAAAAAATATAGGAATAATTTGGAATAATTTCACAGTTACTCGGAAGGATAAGCTTGTTGTATAAGCAATACTACAGGTTGGACATATAATTTGTAATATCAAAACTACTCAAAACCAGAGCAAATTGTAACACTATTAAGAGTTTCTGAGGAATTTCAGGCAAATAACTCACTGTTAAATTGTGAAAAAACAAGCGGTGGGTACAACACTGAGGCAGAAATAAGAGACACAACTGTAAAATCAGATATACCATGAAAGATAAACAGGAGGACTTTGTTGAAACCTGGTATCCTTTCTTCACTTACTTGGAAAGAGATTATGATCATAATAGCTGTTTCGTGTCCTGGTGCATTCACAGTGCCTGCGTTTTAGTGGAAAATCCACAAATTTATTACCTGTGTGACATTTTGAGAGTAAGACTAACAACAGGGATGTAATAATGAAAATGCTAGACTAAAGATGAACTTGGCCTGAGAATACAGCTGGGTGAACACTTCAGAAACTAATGCTAATGGTTTTAATATTTTCTGCACATCTGCCCCACTGGTGCACAGTTAGCATCTGCTGTATGTTGTTGTAGAGGCATATATTTGACTCTCCGTAGGTCGGGCTTTACTTTTTAATAACAACAATGAAACAGAGTCTGAGCCTTCTAAAGAAACATGCTGTTTTACAGGGTCTAAAGTTCCCGTGGGAGAGTGCTGTGTCAGGGAGAGAGGTATGTCCACAGGACATTTATGGACAACAAGAGATTCACATCAATGGAGATGTCTCATTGGCCTTCCAGCACTATCTCTACCTCACCGAGGTATGCTCGTTCACATCCCCACTCACTGTCACTTCTACCTGGCTTCGTTAACCTAGCTCTTTGCTGCAGGATCTGTCCATGTTCAGAGAGGGACTGGGCTGCGAGGTCATCTATGGTGTGGCTGATTACTGGGTTTCAAGGGTAACCTGGAAGCCCGAGGACCAGAAATATCACCTCTTGGGTAAAGACAAGCTGGTACTCAACCTCGTCACGCTAAATAAATTCAGTGCATCAGTTACCTGCTTTAATGAAAGGATCTGACTCACGCTTTGGTTTATTTTATATTGAACGTTAACGTCATGTTTTTTTTCCATTCAGGTGTCATGCCACCTGATGAATATTACTACAATGTCAATGACTCTGTGTACACAAACACAGTGACCAAACTCAGGTATTTGTATTAATCTACCGTAAATTCCGGACTATAAGCCGCTACTTTTTGCACAAGCTTTGAGCCCTGCGGCTTATTGTCTGGTGCGGCTTTTCTAAGGCTTTTTCATGATTTTTGTGACATCGTAAGAGGATTTGTTTTGGTTTGTTCCACCATTTTGCCTGGCGGAAAGGCATGTGATCAGACACGGAAAAGAGTGATGTTGGTCACATGACATTAGACCATTAGGGCGAAAAAGAGACTAGATTAGCAAACTGGCTCTGGCTGGCCCTGTACCCATATCTGCAGCAGGTCTCCAAGGTGAACAGCCTCTGGCATGTTAGAACAAGGCAGCTAAGGGAAGTCGGCAAGTCAGATCCATAACTTCGGGATAAGGATTGGCTCTAAGGGCTGGGTCGGTCGGGCGGCGGTGCGCGGCCCACTTTGCGGGGCTCTTCCAAGGCTGGTGGAGCAGTCGCTCCATTGCCCTCCACCTGCAAGGCGGGCTGTGCACCGCCGCTACTAGCAACTAGCCCGCTAGCGCTACTAGCCCGCTCGCTAGCGCACCTGCGACTTTTAGTCTGGTGCGGCTAATGTATGAACAAAATATGATTTTTTCATAATTTCAAGTTGTGCGGCTAATATTCAGGTGCGCTTTGTAGTCCG
>VURO01038587.1:12429-41753 GCA_015108175.1 Pelvicachromis taeniatus
GCTCACATATGAACAGATACAGAAGTGGAGTTTCTAACACTTCAGTGTGTGTTTGTTTTCTGTGTGTGTGTGTGTGTGTGTGTGTGTGTGTGTGTGTGTGTGTGTGTGTGTGTGTGTGTGTGTGTGTGTGTGTGTGTGTGTTTGTGTGTTAAAATGTTTGAACTAAGAGATGTAGGTCTTAAGTCAAAATGATAGTGGAGTACAATAACAGTCTTTGTCTCACCAAATTATATGGAAAAACCCTCAATCTGCATTTGTTTACTGCTTTCTCACACCCTTTCTCTACAAACATAAATACAACCTGACCCACAAAGCAAAGGATAAAAAGTTACAGACAGAGAGGAAGTGAAACGGAAAACCCTTTTGTTAACACCATGGACTTTCTGTAGTTCAAAAGTTTTTTCTCCTTTATTTTGCTTTTTAAATATCACAATACAGGGATTTGCTTGCTAAAAGTCTGAATCTGATTGTATTCATGTGCATGTCATCATTGCTGTGCACAGCACTGGCTGTATAGCATTCAGGATTTCTGCCCAGAAAACTTATTTGCTCTGACAGAGTTGGGTGACTGTATATTGTACATGTAAGTACAGATGAATGTATATATTCATGTGTGCTTCAGGCAGAATGGAAGGCAGGCTCTTGACATATCAGCAAAGCTTCAACCTTCTTTTATATCAATTAAAGCAATTAAGAGATTAAGCATGTGAATGGAGATTAGCATGAATTACCATATCTGAGAGAGCGACCAGATTACTTCCTCTATTCCCACACTGACTCTCTCTTCTTTCTCTCACTGTATCTTATCTTAGATTCTTTCATTTGTAAAATCCAAGCATTATAACAATTTGAAAAAATCCTTTGTAGTGTCTTTCACAGGTCAAAACACTTGGGGGTCTTTACAGTGTTTCTGAAGGGTGTTTAAATATAGCAAAGTAGAGCTCACCTATTGATAGGATCATAACATCTTGATGTTTCAACCCACAAGTACCCAGTGAGTACTTATGACAGCAATATTGTATTATTATTTTTACATTTTCACCTGAGCGCTTAGTTGCAATAAGTCAGTGCAGACTTGATATTGATCCAGTACCGTAGTTAAATTAAAAAAACTGTAATGCTGACTGACATGAAGAGAATAGGAATTACTCTTTACGTGTATCGTACATAACGTACCATGCGCTCGCCTCAAGACTCATATTAAACATTTTTTTTCTAACTTTATGAAATGAAATATATCCAGCAAAATAAACTTACTGAACTGTTATTTATTAGTAAGTTAATAAAAGACAAAAAAAAATAAAAATAAATTATAATAATGAATGGCAAGATAAAAATAAATAAAATGAAACATATTTTCATGATAGTCATCTGATCTCTCAGCTCACAGTGGCTGCTGCACACTGTTGTGGTTTATCGTTTTGTTAGTTTTTTGTTTCTTCTTTTCTTGCCCATCTTTCTTTCAGACGCACATCCTTTTAGTGCTCCTCACAGAGTCGAGGTGACAAGAAGCGGATAAAGTGAAATAGTATTTGCGACAGAATGAGAGAGAAAGCTTCATCATCGTCTGAGCTTTTAAGTTGTGCCATTTTGCTGGATCACAATTTTCCATTGAAAACATACAAAGAAAAGCTGAACTCAAAGCTGTCTTTGTGGTTCTTGCAAGAGTAGGTGTCAACTGCCATGCTGAAGGACCAGGGCAAGATGACAAGCACACACAAAGACACCAAGTCCATCAGACAATGCGAGGCACCATCAGTGCACACATAATGACACATCTTTGTTGAATGCTACAGGCTTAGCGTCACAAGGCTTCACCTACCACTTACCCTTGAAAGTTGACGATGATGTCATGTACCCTCACTATTTTAGCTTCTGCCAAATTGCTATTGAGCGAGTGATTAGCTCTGATTACCAAATTAGATCAGGCCCCGGAATCACGACAGAAGCCTCCGGAGATGGCAGATTTCAAATAAATATGACTGTCACATTAGCTGGACTAATCGCATTCAGCCATGAATTTTAATACAAACATCTTGCCACCTCTTTAACTTAAAGATGTCACCAGTTCGTGCTGGCTTACAATTATGTAGACAAGTGTATGCGTTTTCCAAACCAATCCAAATGTTTCATGGGCAATTTCTAAATCTTCCACTTGACAGTGATGTGATACAAGTCTGAGTCTAGTGCACTTATTTAAGCTTTCATGTGAAAAGTCCCGTTACAGAACAAAATGCAGCCCTCAAGCAATGATAATTCTCTCACTTGTGAGGAAAAAAGAATGTGTCAAGAGCCGGGGGTATACTGGAACTGAGAAAGCTGCAAGATCTACTTTATGATGTCACTCGCTCGGATTGATAAAATGCATAAAGCACACAGCCAAATGAATCGCCCCAATTACCACGAGCCTGTGAACACCGAACAGCAACTGGCAGTATAGCCTCAAGAAAACATCTTTAAGGAAAATTCTCACATCCCCAACTCTACTAAAATGTTTTTCAATATGGAAGTTCACCTTTTATGGCACTTCTGATGAATGCATAAAAAGACGGCCACTGTTTTTACATTTATGATAGACAAACACCTCTGTTGGGGACTTAACAGACTAAATGTGTTTTATTATTGCTTTTTCTTCTGAATTTGTTGATAGAAATAACAGATTTGATGTGTGAGGAACTCTTTTTAATAGAATAAACAGAAGCAGGTGACATATACGGTCTTTTGCAATGTTGCACTACTTTTGCAATGTTGCACTACTTATGCAATGTTGCACTACTTTTGCAATGTTTAACTACTTTACCCAGCATTTTCCCAGCATTTTTGCAGGAAATGCAAATTTTTCTAGTTCTTGCTCTTTTTCTGTAGCTAGCTAGATACTGAAGATCTGCGTTCACAATTTTATGCCTGCACCATGATTGCATTAGATAGATGAAAAGAAAAAAGCACGAGTTGCAGGTGTAGGTGGGTCCTAACATATCTTCATTATTTTGTTATTACTGAGCAAGTCATCTCCATGCTGCCACTTCATTGCCACCAGGCTGGTGCACACAAAAAATTAACTCATTCAACAATAATATCCATTAACCTGCCCATCAACTTAATTATTTATTAACTAAAGGTGTCACAGATTTTTAGATATTTTTGCAGCTGGAAGAGTCGCCCATGGTTGCCATTAAAAAAAAAAACTTCTCTTTTCAGATCTGGAAGCTACGTCCATGATTTATACCACCTGTGCTTCCCATTAGTCCAAAATAGAGGGCAAGTAGCCAATATGAAAGTAAAGAGTAAGTTTGAAAATGGGTGTGGTCTGAAACATCATTGATCTTGTAACTCGTGTCATGCTCCAGTGAAGGCAGTTACGAGGCATTACAGCATAATTTAGCAGCTATTAATGTATTATTGTATTTTGATTGGCATCTCTAATGCTTTGATATTGAGGCGTATTGTGAAGCTACAATGTATGGAAGCATTGGAATATTCAATCCATCACTGTCATTCAAATGCCGTTGCTTCCTCCCTAAGTGAAATGTATCACACAGACACTTTGTAAGCCTGCTGCATGTTTGTTTATGCTTCTCGAGAGCTCTTATCAAAAGAATGTGCCCACATCTGCAGAGGATCACCCTCAGTGCTTTCCCATCATCCGAAATGCCTGCCCTTTTATTTACTCTCAATGAAGCATCTCTAGGTCTCGGTTTTTGATGATATCATAGACAGCAGTTTGAAGCATCATTGTTTCTAAGAAAAGAAAGATGCACTCATTTTCACAAATTTAACTGAACTGACTGAACTTATTCTTTTCATCCTTTGACTGCCTCTTTTTAGGTCTGTTTCTTTACCCTCCATATCTTCTTATCAATTTTCTTGCCTGTTTTCCAGCTCTGTTGAACTGAAAGCTAAAGTGCTTCTGTCAAACCAAAATAGTAGCTTTAGAAAGATGGTTCACACCTGTCAGCAAAGAATGCAAAGGAGCAGTTTTTATAAAAGCACCTGAAATGCAGATTAAAGCGAAAGAAATGGAGAAATGGTCCACTGGTCATTTTAATGCTTTGTGACCACTGGAGTCCATTTCTTTAACCTTAATGATTTAAAAACATTCACTTTGGACGGGTAGAGACGGAGATGGAGCAAGAGGACAGAGTGGTCATTTTTGCACTTCTGCTTCTGCTCTATCTCTTAGTAATGACCTCTAACCTCAATGATTCAAAGCACATGGTGAGTACTGCACATTGCCACCCAAGTGCAAAAGTACACATACAAATTTACGTGCATACAGCCTCCTGCATTCAGTCTCTCAACTCCTCAGAGTGCTTTTACCTAAGAAAAGACTCAAAGCACCAACAAGTCCCTCCCTACTTTTTCACTGGCATTTCTCTCCAGACCCACCATTTGCACTTTCCTTTGTCTAACCTATCATTACATCATGAAGTAGCCTCTGACAAGTAGAAAGACACTCAACTTCAAGTGTGTGTGTGTGTGTATGTGAGGTGATGTAACTGGTTGGCATTTTATGTAGATTTCAGTGAACATTTCAGTGATCTCTTATTTCCTGCGAAATCAGCTGCATCGCCTCCTTCATCCATCACATGCTGGACACATGTTTGACCACCTCTTTATTAGTATGCATATGCATGTGAGACCTTTGAAATTATTTGCATAGCTCCCCTTTCTCTCCATGTCTTTAACTTCTGAGAAACATGAACACACCTGCATCAGTACACAGCAGTTGCAGACTACAAATTAAAGCCTTTACGCATCGTTGTATTCAATAATACACATTTTTGAATTTATGAAGCAGTGTGTTCTGAAATCTTAAGTGGTGGATCGTGGTCCTCAATCAATATGAGGTTGAAGTGCAGACCTTCAGCTTTAACTCAATGGGTTTAACAAAATTATTGCATTAACTGTTTAGGAATTATGGCCATTTTTATGCACAGTCACCCAATTTTTTTGAGAGGCTCAAAAAATTCTTAACTACAGAGCTTTATTATGGCTTTATTATGGCTAGTAAGTGTTGCATGCAACTGAAAGAGGCCATTGTTAGGTTTATTTAGTCTATCAAGAAAGATGGCAAAAATGTTAGTAGTGGACAAATCAACAATCTGGTACATTCTTAAAACCAATGAATGTAGTAGCTAGCTCAGCAACACCAAAAGGCCCGGAAGACCACAGAAACCAACTGAAATTGATGGTCTTTAACAAACAACTTTACAGCCTTTAATCAAGTTAAGAACACTCTGGAGTAGGTAGGCCTATCATTATTTACAAGAGACAGTTTCATGAATGAAAATACAATGTACAAACCACTCGTTACACTCAAGAACAAGAAGGCCAGATTAGACTTTGCTAAAACATCTAAAAGAGTTTGTACAGTTCTGGGAAAAATAAATCTTTGGACAGATGAAACCAATACGAACTTGTATTAACTTGTACCAGAGTCATGGTGAAGTGGAAAGTACAGAGAAGGAGAGAAACCACGCATAATCCAAAATCATACCAAACAATGAGCAAACATGGAGGAGGCAATGTTGTTGTATTGGCATGTATGGCTCCTGGTTGAAATATGTATATTCTTCAGTGGCAAAGTCAGTTACCTGATTTGAACCCAGTAGAATATCCCTTTTTTAGTTCCTGAAGATAAAACTGAATGCAGAAAGACCCATGAATAAGTATCAGCTGAAAGTGGCTGCAGAACATCTCTGTGTGGAAACACAGCATTTGGTAGTGTCCATGGTTTCTAGACCTCAGGCAAAAGCATGTTATAAAGATTTTTATCTTACTTATTTTCATTGTACCCAGTATTAAATCAGTCCTTATATTTAAAATTATGTTAGTTTGTCCAATTATTTTTGAGCCTTTGAAACTACGGGACAGCATATATAAATGTCCCAAAGAAATGGCTTCCTCTACAGTTAATGCAATACTTTTGGTAAACCCATTGAATTAAAGCTGAAAGTCTGAATTTCAGTCATGTCTTGATTGTTCAATTTAAAATCCAATTTGGTGGCGTACAGAGGCAATATTACAAAGAAATGTGTCATTGTCCAAAAATGATATATTTAACTATACATGCATGCTGTGTAATTGTGTGTGTGAGCACTGTTTGGGTGTGGTGGTGGGATAATCACCAGCTTGATGCTGACCCAAAACCTGCGTGCCATCATATCACATCATATCATATGTCATTCTCTGTCTGCTGACAGAATGTTGTCATCAGTAGCTCCTCATTGACAGACTTATTGCTGCCTACATCATCTACATCTGTTCTCCATTATATTCCACTATCTACTTCTTTTTCCCACCCTTAGACTCGTTTGATAGCTTTACACACACATATTGCATACTCCCACACACAGAGGAACAGACAATATAGCCACAGACAGCCTATTGAATAGCAGAAATAGCTCCCTGTTGGTTTGAATGTGTTTAACTTCCTAAGTCAGCATAATTCAGCGTGATAAGCATCACATTATGGCAATGCACACATACACATGCTTGCTAGTAGAGACAGAGTAGAGACACTCCTGTATATTCACATATATGCTTGTTGAAAAGGGTGTTTGTACCGCGGGTTGTGCCTCCATGTGGAGTAGTATAGCATGAGTGTCGTGCATGGTGTTTACATTTGTTTCAATGACAGCAAGGCACTTTCTCCACCTCCTGTCCTTATTTCATGCTTTCATGCCTCCACCTTCCCCTCACCCCCACAACCTCACCCATCACAATCTGTCTCATATATACTCTTTTAAACGTCTCTCCAGCGCTTCAGTGGCAGAGCATTTTCCATGACTGTTATGTATTTCGTGTGTGCTCGTGCGTGCGTGTGCGTGTTTAATGTCAAACTCTTTTTCAGCTCATGTGTGCTCGCATCCAGAGCGCTGCTTGGTCCTTTTCTCAGCCCCATGTGAGAATGTTCACTTGTGTGTTGTCGCACTACACTGTGGCACTAACCATCACACATACACGACCCACCAAACAGGCCGGTCACATTCCTTTAGGGAAAAACTGCTCCGTGCTCGACAACCTCACGCCTTCCTCGGGCTCCAGGAAAATTGTGGTTTGGGGAATTTTATGTGGTGACGTGCGTGACTGTCTGCATGTGCAGCAGTGTGTGTTGCGCGGCATGAGAAAAATGTGGTGAGGAAGATGTCATGATTCTGACACTGTCTAATGGCATTGTCACTCCCTCTGTCTGTCTGAGCTATCAGAGGCAGAGAAATGAGACTGTGACACACACACAAAAAAGAACGCAAAGGCGAGGAAGTGCTTCCAGACAAGATGGTGGGAAGCTGCTGGAGAGTTTTATTTTTTCATGCCGTGTTGGAGTGCAAAAAGGAGAAAATATGTGTTTACTTCTGTGATGGGTACAGAGTTTTTCACTTTATGCCTCATTAGAAAGAGAGAGAAAAGAGAGAGGGGGGGAAAAACTGAGGGATGTAGTGGGAGTGAAGCAATGTTTGTTTGTGTATGTTTGTGTCCTGCACCACTGCAGATAAACAAGCTTTTAAAGACAACTTTATTCATTATATTTTATCTCGATTTCCTATGAAGGAGGGGGTGGTGGGGTAGGACAGAGATAAACAGGGTGGCAGGTAGGGCAGGGCAATCTGGCCAAAAATATTTAGCATGATATATATTTGAAAATTTGCGATAATGATATAACTGATGAAAAATCCCCATCAATTTATTTTTACTTAAATGACATCTGTTTTCTTTTATGTGCATTAAAGCTATATAAAAATTTAACAGTGCAAATGCAAATTC
Source organism: Pelvicachromis taeniatus (assembly GCA_015108175.1). NCBI lineage: Eukaryota > Metazoa > Chordata > Actinopteri > Cichliformes > Cichlidae > Pelvicachromis > Pelvicachromis taeniatus. Next base: position 20,194 of record VURO01038587.1, read on the forward strand.
TTAGTTTAACCAAAAGGCTTTTCCAGTGAAAATGGGCTAACATATCCTGAGAATAACCATGTATAATATCCACAAAACTTAAAAAAAGTGTCACGACGGGCAGGACGGACTCATGTGCAGTCTGCGAATCACAAATTACAGTTCTTTATTCACACAACACCAGGTGCTCTATATACGAGTGGGAGGGGGAGGGTGTCCAATGATTCCAAGGTTCACGGGAAGGGTCAGGGGAACAGTGTCGCCACTCTCGCACACAGCTCCTCACACTCGCTCCACTCGCTCCTCACGGGGGATCTTCCTCCTCGCACACGCCACACCAGTCAGGCAAACTCACGTACAGGCTCGGGGGGACGGGGTGAATCTATATACAAAGGCGAGATATTAACACTAGAAAAACATGAAGAAATACTGTGAATAATACAAGCCAGGATTTCACTAACGAGGGTTACTCAATAGTCCAGCGACGAGAAGCTCACAGCCATTGCCTTAAATAGTGGTAAACAGAAAGGGTGACGACCCACAGGTGAGTGATTGCTTCACAGGTGCGAGGGCCAGGGGCGGGAGCCCGAAATGATCGCAGCGCGTAACGAGTGAGAAGGAGACGGAGAGAGAGAGATAGAAAGATCTCAGACCGGGCAGACACAGGGACCATGACAAAGAGTTGCTTTGCAAAATAAAACTGCAGTGTGCCAAATAAATAAGTCAAATAATAAAATTGCACAAACTCTTGAGTAAAAACAGAACAAACAAACAAAAAACATGACTTTAGAGAAGTATTTGTTGGTGGGCTGCTTGTAGCATGGATCGAACATTTTAAGGATTTTTGTAAAACCTCTGACTGGACATCATATCCCAGGCTAAACAATGCGTCACTACATTAGTTAGTTCCCCCCAGATGCTACTTTTGTCATAAGGCGCCGATTATTTGCTGAGTCACCTTCTTTGGTCTCACCACCACACTAGTTGAAGCGGACGCCTCTTCCCATGCTTTAACAGCTTTGTTGTACTCCAGCAAGTGCTTGTGCTTCAAATGATGAAATAGGTTTGTGGTGTTTCCTCCCTTCGCCACGACAGCCTGCTTGCATGTTCTGCAAAAAGTTGTGCTTTGGTGGGTATCTGACGGATGAAAACCAAACCAGTTCCACACCACTGTTGCACCATTTTAACAAACTGGTTCATCTGTTTCATTCAACGATCCGCTTTCGCCCTTCTCATCCACCGTCACCGCCATGCTTTACCCGCCATGTGAATATGAGCGTATGAAAACAAAGGCACTGCGCATGCGCGTTACCCATATTCTATTGTGATATTTCATTTTCTTGTCATTGCCTAACATTGTACCAGTATTACCATGAAAAGTATAATATGGCCCAGCCCTAGTGGTAGGGATACGAGATTGATGGGACATGTGATCTCATGAGCTCTGTCATTCGGGGTCTTTGTAAAAGGTGTCTGTTTGAGGGGCTATTTTATGCACCGACCCTTTGTGTTATACATTATCTCCTGATTTAGCCATTCATGTGGAAAATAACTTAAATTGTTTTTGTCCCGGTGCCACTGGCTATTAGGGGTATAACAGTTCTCTTTTATGTTTCTCAGGGTGCATCTACACTAATGTGTTTTCTTTTAAAAACTTTTATTATGTTTATGACTAGCATTCACACTAATGCCCGATTTCAGTGCACATAAAGCTAAGAGCTCAAAAGTAATACAGCATTAGTGGCTGAAGAAGGGCTGATTTTCTATGGACAAATTAATGGAATGGCTTCTTCTCTTAGCAAGAGGACGCCCTGACGAGTCCTGGATTGTTCCGTTGATATTTGATCACAAGACGTTGCATGCAAACACATCGGCAAAGGTTAATTTCAGTCTTTCCCCTGTGTTGATATATGTTATTAAAAAAGAATACAATACACTAAATCTATGTCTGTCTGTCTGCAAAACCGAGCAACCAAACTTGGCACACAGTTACATCTTAGGCTGCTGAAGGTTCTCATCTATATCAGGTATTATCATACCATCATGTTGCCTAGCAACCACATACAAACAGGGTCAAATGAACAGTGGTTGTTATGAATTATGCACCTTATATACAAGCATCATAATCATTTTATTTGGCAATGGTCTAATCGTAGATTTATATACTAGAGCCGGTGTCTACCTGTAATATGGTAGCTTAATCATACATACATGTAAATGGATTTTTGTTGTGTATATCAGTTTGCTAAAAGCATGAACATACAAAACAATCCGGTAGCATGGGCACGTACTAATAATAATGATAGCTAATCTTCACCACTAAGTCCAGTATTAACGGTGGACCTACATGTCAGATTCTTGTGTACATTTCAATTATTAAAGAAAGTAATCTTAATACTTTTGAACAATGTATGTATCTTTTAATAACCTGAATGGTGCATTCATTTGTGCCAGACCTGCACACGAGATAAGGTAAATGTTTCTGTGCAGAGCTAATAATAGTAATAAAGGCAAAAAAAGATCATTTAAACAAGCTTTAAAAAAGACTGCTTTAAGTCAAATCCAACTGAACTCAAATTTAGTCATTCACTTTTGCATTGTAAATAATGTCAGAGAGTGTTTGTTAAAAGGATTTTTAAGAGGTGGGGTGTAAATGAAAGCCAATTCCACATTTCTGTATGAACCTTTGTTTTGGAGTCATAGTTGTTATGTGCAGCAGAAGAAACACATGCATAATGCTTTTATTTTCATTTAATTTCAAAACATGAAAAATATTAATGTGTTAAATTGACCATTATTTCTAAAGTAGAAGTTACATCACTTTAATGCTGCATACTGTCGATTAGAAAAGACTCTGAGCTGTTTACTCTCAAATGTAAATGAAATAAAACAATGTCCATTAGGACAAGTGCAACATATTCCTTATTAACTGAAATAAATAATTAAAGCCAGCAGTGGTGAGGATCAGCTTTGGAAATCCCACAGCGTAAGAGGAGTTTCTCTCTTAGTTAACACAGCTTATGATTGGTGACAGCTGATTTCCGGTCTGTTCTCTGTGCTAGTAAAACACATTAGAGGAACCGTCACAACCTCCTGCAGGTTAAGCCGGGCTAACCAAACACTTTTATTGCTGATTAAAAGACAAAATTCTATAAAGTGCCAAAAATGCACCAGCAGGACAGTAAGGCTACAAATAAGATTTGCAAACTATTTATTTAAAAATATTATCTTTTCTGTTCTCCGTATAGTTTTGTAAAAAAAACTACCCTGTTACTTCCAAGAACAGTGGAAAATGCCAACAACATTTTTTTCCTTTTTATTCAGCTTAGGTGCTGTTATAAATAAAAATAGATTGGCTCACAGGATGTACCGACAAGAGATTCGAGGCAAACTATACCGAATGCACCGAATGCTGCTGCAATTCTGTTTGATAGTTTGGTAAAGCTAAGTGGGAGAATAAAAGGTCAGAATGGCTTCTTCTTATCTCCGGTGGCTGGGGTGCTACGTCTGTCTAACACCGTAGAAAATGAGAGGCAAATTAACAAACTCGCAGTATATTAATGGCCACATGTAACCAGTCTTAAGTGACATATGCGGATACATTCACATGCTGTACGATGTGCTGTATCTGGGTTTTTAATTAGCTGTCTGTAGCTGAAAATATTCATTCAACAAACTAAGGTGCAGGAGAAGAGTTCGTGTTTGTGTTCTTAGGTTAACTCAGGAACTCTAATATATGAGGACAGAGCATAACATCTACAGGCTGTGAATACTGACTGTTACTCCTTCATCCAGCAGGTTTCTGCTCCATGACAGCTACTCAAACCAAATTATGTCGAAAATGCATAATTCATAGTCAGATCAAAACTGAAGAAATTTTACTCAAAGCAGAATGCAGAACGAATGATTTGCAGAACAAGTACAGTAACCTGTAAGCTGTTGAACATTTCATTTTGACTTTAATCAATGTCTTATTATGTTAATGGTCTTTCATAAGGTTTTTGATCCCGAAGAACATATCCATTACCTGTTTCTTGTTGTTTTGTATCTAAACGTTCCACTTCAGAAGATTTAAGACCTAACAGAAGTGATGTTTAGCCTCGGGCCCCCAAATCCTCAAACTGTTCATTACACTTATGAAAGAAAGGAAAGAAAAGAGCCCATAAAGTTGGACATGGACTTGTTATAAAGACACCATTGTCCATTTACAGCAACTAAAAAATACTTTACTTTGAGCGTTGCCTTAATATGCTTTGAAGTGGTTTTCTTTTAAGGAGCTATCTTTCTTCTTAAATATCTCTCACCTACAGTTTCTCCTCACTATATGGAACAGCTTATGAAATCTTGTTTGCATAGCTAGAAAGTTCTGTCTTAAGCGATCTCCTTAGAGGAGCTCTTTAGAGAAATAGAATAGAAATGCTTTTCATGGCAAAGTGCTTTGTGATGCTTTTTGTCATTGCCTTTTAAATGTTGGCTGCACAGGTAAAGAGAACGTTTTTCTGCACTATGAGGGCACAAAATTCCCTATTCATGAAATGCCGATGTTTATTAACAGTTAACAATTAAGAGCCTTTTTATGGACACACATAAAGGCAATTGACCACATTGTTGGCTTACTGGTTTCGTTTTCAGCATTAAAGTTAAAAATTAAGTTTCTAAAGCAATTTTATTTATTAAAAAAAACACCCCAAAAAAACAACTACTACTGCTACTACTTTGTGAAGAGTTGCTTCCAATAGCAGTTCTGTGATACAGTCTCATTAGTCTTAACCAAATGATCTTTGCACTGTAATATGCCATTTTGTTGTTTGCCTCCTAAAAAAGGCAAGGGAGGAAAAGAAGGAGTAGAGGTTAAATACGGGGGGGGAAAAAAAATCCCAGCAAAAAAACCCCCAAAACATCAAGCACTCAAGGTCCTTATTAATTTCAGGAAGACCACAGCATTGGCAGAGCGACGGCGCCAACACAAACGGCTGCGGATAAAAAAAAAATCTGCTCATAGTTTATCCTCGGATCCAGCTGCAGAACAGCACAACGTCATCTGCCAACTGATTATGCAAACTCATGACCATGCTTACCAGTTTCCCCGGAAAACCCACCATTTGTCTCGGGAAACCAGACTGCTAAGGATACATTTTGATGCTGTGCACATGAAGCGCCACAGATGACTGGAGGCTTGTTTTATTGCCACGTTTTAATTTATTTGCTGGCTTATGGCATTTGATACATTAATTCAACTCTAATTGTACACTTCAAATTTTGCAGAGTTGACTGCCTTTTTTCTTTTTCTTTTTTGTATTTTGAGAGTTTGGAGATTTTCTTGTCTAGCTTAACACTCTCTCTCCCACCCCCGCTCTCCTTGTTAACGGTTGTATAAGTGAGAAATGGGATCCAGGGAGGTGATTGTGAAGTCCCAGTGGGATGGGCAGCAGATGGACCATTCCCCTACCCGGTGCCTCCTGCTTCCCCCCTCTGCCTTGACCGTCTTCATTAGCTGCCTCAAAGGCTATGACCTCATCTTCTTCTTGCCTCTCCCACCTCCTCACCTCTTGCTCCTTTCCCTTACCCCCTCACCTATCTTTCTCTTACCTCCTTTCACTGCCTCCATTCACCCAGCTGCACCTCCTCCATTCTCTCATCTTAATTTTCCCTTTGGCCCTTCTCGTGACAATCTATCTCTGTCCTTCTTTCAAATTATCGTCCTCCTCTGCGTCCACTCCGCACCCAGCACCTCTCCCTCCCTCCCTTACCTGTTGCTCACCCAACCCTTCCTCCTCCATCATTCCCTTTTTCCCTGCTCCATCTGTTTCTTTCTACTTTCCTGGCCAACTGACCTGGTGCATGGTATTATGGGGTTTCCCTGCGGGGGTTGCCATTGTGGTCTCTGACAGGTGTGTCTGTGTGTGCGTGTCTGTTTAAATGCATGTGTGTGAGTGTCCTATGTGTGTTGCTGCGAGCCTTTTATTCAGCATGAGAGATTAGTGATGGTGCAGACAGCAATTCGGGGCAAATACATCTCCCCTGTCACTGACTCGAATACAGTACTTTTATTCAGTGATAACCTTGGCCACTAGAGTGTGTATGTGTGTGTAGACAGCTGTGTGAGCAAGTGACTGTTTGACTGTGTCCATGTGGTATGGAAGAGCATAGAAAATGAGCTGCCATAACTAGTTATGTCTCATTATAACACCTCTTTAAGGCTGCACAGCCACAAAATGAGCTGTTTTAGCAGCGCTGTCCTCACTTATCCCGAGACGAATAGGATATTACTGCACCGTCATGCGTGCACCCCCCATACAGATGTGAACTGAAGGAGTCCAGAGCTGTGCCTCAATTATAGTGATTGTGCGCGGTTGTGTGTGTGCATTTTTGTGTGACAGCACTAAAGACAGTGTTTAAGTCTCTCTGACAACTACAAAGACCATTGTGGTGGAGACCTCATGACAGGCTTCCAGTTCCAAGCAGCTCTGACGACAACAACAATAGGGTTTTCGCTTTCAACACTTCACTTTGGTGTGCTCACACTGTGGGAGGGGAGGGGAGGTGCAGAGGGGCGAGACAGACAGTCATTTAACAATTGAGAGAGGAAAAATAGATGGAGGCAGAAGGTTAGGGTGGGCGAGAAATTTATAACTAGAGTTTTATTTTGGTATGTGTGTGTTTTCAAGCTCTAAATGTACACATGTCTGTAACTGAAAAACAGATGAAAACAACTCATTATAAAAAGCCTGCGAGCTGTAGAAAGAAGGCGGGCTCTTTCTGATCACTTTTATGTGCCTCTCTAAGCACACGAAAGGAACTTCTAGAAAACCTAATGAATAAAAGAAGAACTAGCTGGTCAGAAACAGATTGCATGTAACTGCCAACTTGATCCTATTCAATTGCAGACTGATAGCAGATGGATTTCAGACTGACTCCGTCTTATGGCAGCTTTTAGTGAGGGTGTTGCTGTGACGTTACGCTTTTTGCAGCAAAAAGGTGATTCCCACCTCTGGACAGCTACACTTGATGCACAGCACAGCACAGCACAGCACAGTTTGACTCGTGTTTCTCACGAGTCAAACTGTGCATGGGTGGCCACAGACACATTCACACAATATGGGGGCAGGATAATAGTCCTGATTTTTTTGAGCCTGTGGGAGGACCACTATGCATTGATTGGCTCATTTATCCTATGCATTGTAAGAGGCTGATACAGTGCAAATACAGGCTTTATATCTGTATGACTTTTCTCAAATTTGGCTTTTTTCCCCCTCCTCTTACTACCTCAGTTGATTTAAACCCCTGTTGCCATTTTGTGCGTGACCCAGCGCTTCTCCCCGTGTGTTATTTTCCAGCTCGTTTTGTGTGTGAGGTATGTCTTGGCAGATTGCCAAGCCCAGACTCTACACCCAATGGCAACCGCAGATGCCGCGGCTCGCAGCCCGTGCACTCTCATGCACTCTCACCAAAAGCGCACACGCACCATCAGGCTCACACAGCATTTTTCCATCTTATTTCTGGTCCTACTCTAGCTTGTCTGTGTTCTATTTTACAGTGTGTCTCCTTTCTTTCTGTGTATATATAAAAAAAAAAAAGGGTAAAAGAGAGACGCAGCAGAGTGTTTGTAGCTGGAGGATAGTGTCTGATAGGCAGCTCTGATAAGTGAGGAAACTGGACTTTGATCTTTCCTCTTTCGACTAACTGAGAGATTCAAGAGTCAAAAACTCACTGGCACACACTCGCATCACAAGAACTATGGCAACATTCGAGAAGCCGAGTGACTATTCCTCTCCTCCCCCCTCCTCTCCATTGCTGATGAGCTATAGCAGTCGACCCTCAGAGTGTTTCAGGCTATAAAAAACATTTTGCTACCAACATTTTACAGCTCTTTTTTTATTTGTTTATGTGTACGGCTGGGAAGGAGACAGTCATGCTCGCAGTGTTGCATTCATATACAACCCTGCTCGGGAGCCCACAAATCCAGAGTGGTTGCTCGTTTTGCCTGTATTTCTGTCTCTTGTGTCATATTTTGAGCCATCTTTTCTTTCGAGCATCATTTTCCAACACCCCTCCAGAGGAAAACATTTTCCTCACTACATTTGTACTTGGAATATATGAGTGTAATAAGGCTAATTCTCTTTCTCCACTTTTCTTCCCTGCTTCCTCTCCATCTCCACGGTTTTGTGCGGGTGCTGTTCCGTTGGATCTTCTCCCTTAGGTGAGTTGAATTTTTCTTAGTACTGAGCTAAGGGGGACACACACATTTCAAGGACTTGTGTACAGAAGTGTTGTGCCCGAGAATATACACTGGCCGTAAACTATATATCACAGTTTTACTTTAAATTACCAACCATAAAATCTTGGCATATCATCAATTAGGGAGCGTCCAGAGTAATTCCGAGCACCAGGTATAAATTACAATAGTTAAAGAGCTTCTGCCTGCATTGCTGTGCAGTTATGACCGCTGACTATTAAGTGACACGTGTCCCCGCTGTCCTGTGATCAAATACTTTGTTCAATCTGTGCCCTCTGCTTCCCAACTGGCTCGTTCACAAAGTGTCATAAACACGATTTATAAGTGTGATCACAGCATCAGCATGGTAATTGTGATTATTACTTTTGTCATAATTGTGAAGCCCTTTCACATAAAAGTAGAAGTTGGATTTGATGTAGCTGTACAGGCCCTTTCCAGTTTACGTAGAGAGAACCGTCCAATTTTACAGCTTTCATGTAATCATGTCGGGATGATCTTTGTGGAGTAGAATTGTATGTAATGAAAGCGTCACGAAAAAGCATTTTTGACAGTGAAAGTGTTCTCAGAGGTTACATAACTCTGAAAAGTGCCTTTTTAATTTTTTTTTTCCCAGCTCAGTGTAAATTTCATCATTGACAGGAGCACGGGTGAGCAGAATTTCCAACAAGGACTGGAAGTTAAAGAATATTGTATATCGTACAAAAGTGCGATTAGAGGCTAGCCACAATCTTAGCCACTCAACTCTTTCCCTGTTACTGTACAATATGCATTTGCTGGAAAGGGGACTTTTGAACGCAGCAGATGACACACGCTACTGCTGCAAATCCTGCCGTCAGTGTTTTTTCATGAGGATGTGAGGAGTGATAGGAGCGGGTGGTCTTGACATAGCTCAGTAATTTTATGTGAAGACAGAACTTGGGATAGGAGCCTTGCAAACTACTGCAGCAGTTATGTTTGCAGGATCACATTATTCATATTCTTGTCACCTTTATGGCTAGATTAGCAGTTGCGTTGCATAAACGTGGAAAGTTTTGTGTAAGACGGAGCTTAAAATCTAATCAGTGTCTTATGCAAAGAAGAACTTGGGATGGGGGGAAGAAATTCACTCAAAGTGAATATGCAACAACACAATTTGGAGATTTGAAGTGTATACTTCCAGTTATAGACTACAAATGCAGCACTTACCTGTCACCCTTCATCCTGACAGCTGAAAGATATTTTTAACCAAAATAAGTGGTCTTCATACAATACGTTCTGCAGCTGTTGTGGCTGTCAGACGAGGATGAAAATGCCATTTACAGCACAGACACTGTACAGTTCGTCCACACATTGATTTGTTTCTTATTTCTTTGACAGCTGGTGGGAGAAGATCAACAGTTCGTTTGCATTTTCTTTCTCTGTGTTTTGCATGACTTTTAAAACCATGTGATCAGTGTGTAGTTACAGCAGGATAGCATTGTGTAGCTGTAGCTGCTGGCTGCGAGTACATTGTGGCCTATTGACTCTGAGTGCAGTGCATGGACTGTGCAGAAGATTAAGTCATCAGTCAATGTGTGAAAAGTTATCTCACTCTAGAGTTTACTCTGAACTCTTTTGGGAGTTCAAGTTCTTTCTCCATCAGGACCAGAATATTAATTTTGTGTACATCCACAATTATGCAAAAACACAGTCGTGAGGGGGAAAAAAAACTTGAGCATTTGCACTGAAATGAAATTTGTAAGCAGAGGCACGAGTATAATTTCTGCCACTGAAACTGTTCTGTGCAACCCAATTTGTACTGATTAGCGTGTCATGGCTCAAGATGACATTGCATGACATAGTGTGAATTGGAGCTCTCCAGCCCAGAGTGCCAACAGAATTGTCATTTCACTGGCACTGGGTCACTTTGCTTCATTTGCATCCTCCCAAAATCGGGGCCAGAAGAATTTTTGAAATATTCTGAGAGCCTTTTCAGTGATGTTAGCTCACTAATTAGATATTTTCATGGAAAATTGAGATTGCAGGATGATTTCTTAAGCATTTTTGCTTTACTGGCATCATAAAGCCTGGAGACCCAAATGTTCATTTACAGTCATTATGTTAATGGCAATTAGTATTGACTTTTGCTGCTTGCTGGTGAGTACGCCAAACGTTTGCAGAAAATTATAGCAGCCATCACTGAGAGCAGTGTTTATACTGACGTAATCCTTATTTGGACCGCACAGAGAGTTCTGGTACTCAGACACAACTGACACCTGTATGTGTGCAAGTGACTGGTTGTGCATTTTCGAGTGCATTGTGTACTACTTTGGCAGAAGAGTGTGTGTGGGTTTTATGAAAGGTGCATTACTGGACAGAGAGAGTAGAGAGCTCTCATCGTCTGTTACATTATTCACTGAGTATTGGTGTGTGTGGGTGCGAGGATGGAAAAGCACCGGCATGACAGATTACCTCTTTGGAATACTGGGAACAGTTTTTTTTTTTTGAGTCAGGACAAGAGGATATCTGTGTCAAAAATGGTAGTAGTCAGGTGAGTTTGCTCATTTTTTAAAGACATTTGTACGATGAAATTGGACAAACCTAAGGGTATTTAAAAGATTCAGTTTGTTTCAGTGTTATGTATAGCTTCAGTATAGCTGATATTAGCTGTACCAGGTGAAAGGTATGGTATGCAACTATGTGCCACATACATCGAACAGGACTACAGAGCTTATTAAGATTTAAACAAAAGCCCCAAAATTAGCAGGCAACATTAATTGCTTCAGGAGTCTCTGTGATGATGGGTTTTTTTCATAAGCTAAAATGACTGGAACAATGACAACATGACTAAAACAAAAGGATTTTAAGCCTCATGAGACTTCAGAGGTTTTGTGAATAAGTACAAAAAAAATGAAGTGTGTGCACAATTTTATTCCTCAGAATGTCGAGAACATAAAACTCAAGATATATACTTTACTATATAAAGTAAGTGGAGTAAAAACAACCAAACAAATTTGTGTAAAGTAGATACATAAATAAGCACACCTAGAATGGCAATTTTAATAACTGCACTAGAGATCTAAATCAGGAACACCTTGAAAATTACCAGACTCGTTATCCAAGCACACCAAGCTTTTGGTTTTAATATACTTTTGTGTTTTGCCTTTTTGTATTGGATGGTAAGTAGAGATAGACAGGAAATCCGGAAGAAAGAGAAGGGAAGACATGCAGAAAACTACAACAGGTCAGACTCGAACCCAAGCCACTGTGGTTTAGTGGTATGTGGTTGCCTGCTCACACACTGAGCTAAACCGACACCCAACACAACAACCTTTTTAGGATTCATAATGCAGAGACCTGAATCAGTTGGTGACATCACGGTTTTTGTGCTTATCTTTTATGCAGTGTGAGGTCCAAGGTTATTACAGTTAACTAAAACTAAACATGTTTAGTTAAAATGAAAACTACACTTCTGAACAAAAAGAGGAAGAGGCAGGGTACACCCTGGACAGGTTGCCAGTCTGTTGCAGGGCTAACACAGAGAGATGGACAACTATTCACCCTCACAGTCATGCCTATGGGCAATTTAGAATCACCAATTAACCTAACCCCACTAACTACATGTCTTTGGACTGCGGGAGGAAATCGGAGTACCCGAAGCGAAGTGAAGTAAAATTTTATTTATATAGCACCTTTCTAGACAGAATCACAAAGTGCTCCACATAGGATAACCATTCATAAAACAGACAACATAAAACAGGCAAAAATGAACCAAAAGCAGTTTTAAAAAGGCGAGCTTTGAGATGTTTTTTAAAAGCAACTACTGAGTCCACAGTTCTTAAGCTTTGAGGGAGAGCGTTTCACAGTCTAGGGGCCACAGTGGAAAAAGCTCCATCACCCTTAGTTCTCATCTAAGTGTGTTGTATAGCAGATGATCTCAGGACCTGCTAGGGACATAGAGCTGTAGAAGATCAGAGATGTAAGCTGGTGCCAGTCCGTGCAAAGCTGTGAAAGTCGAAACCAGGATCTTAAAATAGACTGTAAATTGAATAGGAAGCCAGTGTAACTGAGATAACAACGGTGTCACATGAGAGTACTTAGAGGATTTGGTCAAAAGCCTAGCTGCGGTGTTTTGCACAACCTGCAGACGTTCCAGGGAACCTTTGCTTAGACACATAAACAGTGAGTTACAATAGTCCAAGTGTGAAGAAATAAGTGCATGCATAGCAATCTCCATTTCAGAGCGAGATAAAATAGGGCCTAAAAGCCACATTTCTTAAATGATTAAAATAAGACAGAACCAGAGATTTAACATGACCATCCAATGTGAGAGTCAAGTCAAAGGTTACACCTAAATTCCTGATAGAGGAATTAAAATATACTTAACTCGAAGGAGTTAAGTATATATATATCGAACGAGTCCATTATATTCTGGAGGGGGAGAAGATATATTAAAAACAATAAAAGCCCCAAAACCGAACCTTGAGGGACACCATAAGTACGGGAGGTAGAGGATGACCTCAAATCTGAGACCACCGCAGCAAAACATGAGTGATGTAGATATGAGGAGAACCACTCCAAGGCAGTTCCAGATACACCAACACAATGTTTTAGCCTTTCAAGCAAAATGTGGTGGTCAATTTTATCAAAAGTGGACGTGAGGTTCAACGTAAACAGAACAGTACAATTTCCTGCATCATTACTCATCAAAATGTCACTAGAGACCCTAAGAAGGGCTGTTTCTGTGGCGTGAACCCACGCAGACACGAGGAGACACATCACACACCATCAAATCCACCATGTGGCCAGGGCCTTTCTTGCTGTGATGCAACATTGCTAACCACTGGGCTACTATGGTGCCCCTGGAAAGCTAACAAAATTAAATAAATATATAGATGAAATATCATTAGTCTTAGTATTTGGGCATGTTTTTGAGACTCTGGATGTCTGCAAGACTGTGAGTAAACTGCTTTCAAAAAGTTCTGTGTTTTTGTTGCAGCTGACTTTCTACACTGAACCTTGCCTCTGGCATATGTCCTTTGCACATTATTAATCTAAAATGAGTTGAACTTATGCAGAAACTAATAATGTAAAACTAAACATTTTCAGACAATAAAAACTTATCTGAAACAAGCATACCCACTTCTGAAATTAGCTGAAACTGAACAAAATAAACAACAAAAAGTCAAAATGGAAAACTGTAATAACTCTGGTGAGGTGGTGGATAGGGTCATTTGAGCATGCCTTCAGTTGAGATGTAGTAAACTAGATATGCAGCACAGACAGTCACTTTCCCAGTGCTGTGCTTTTACTTATAGAACCTGATTGATTGATTTGATTGGTCTTGGCTCTTTTTTCCAGGTTTTGGGGGAGATTAAAAACTGTCTCCAGGATGTCATTCTGTTGTTTGTTAAAATCACAAATTCATATTTTGTAACTTGATTACTGTCACCCATAGTAGGGATGTGCTGTATCATATGGTCAATTATAAAGTTTATACTTAATATATGTGTCATATCACAATATCAATGCTATAGCACAGTCATGTATTTATGTTCCCTTTCCCACAAAATGATGAGACACGTCAGCCTCCAATGACCATTTAGTGAAACATGAGACCTTCAGCAACATCCAACAAACCACAATGCAAAATATGCAAAACATATGCAAAATAAATAAGAAAACTATTCCTGCAAAACATGAAAGCACCAAACCCGCCTCACTACTCGAGGCTAAAACACCGTGGAGTACAAAAAGGTTGTGAAGGCATGCGAGGAGGCACAACTGGTGATGTGTGACCATAAAGAAAAAAAAAATGAGTCTAAGCATCAATACTAAGCACTTCTTTTGTGCTTACATTTGACTTGTGCTGTGTGGCTAAGAATAATGCTGTCATTGCTATGACATTACTATACTGCTGCTGATGGCACCTTGTTTTAATGGATTTATACTTTGAATTAAGCAGTCTGTCATCTATGAAAGCAGATCATTTGAAAAAGATGGAAATTGTGCTTTATTTTGTTTGCATTAAAATACGCTGCTGCCTGTGAGTTCAGTATTTTTGTCAGATATATTGTTATCACGAATTTCCTTAAAATATTGTGATATGAATTTCTGGCCATCCCGCACCCATGGACAGATAATAATTTCCAAAATCTGTTTTTCCTGTTTGGAGGATTTGAACCCAGGACCACATATTCACTCTTGTGTCCCTCTGAATGTGGAAAAAATATTGGCAAAAGTATTTTGTGGTTTATTGCATTTCTGCCTTTGCCCTCATTGTCTGTGCATTGTCCCATATTTGTCTATGTGCTCCAGTTTTCAACACATTACAGCTGACACCATTGATACTGTAAGAGTCAATGCCATCCACCTTCAGGCCTGGTTGGCAGCCGTCACTTGCCCAGTAAAAATGTGTTTTCCCTGACTGGTTGGTGAGTGGTTGATCTAAAGCCGCAGTAACGCAAGCATAGAGACCTTATCTCTCCAGCCAACATGCTTCAAAGGTTACAACTGTTACTTTAAATGTGAACAGCCTCTTTCTCCAGTTTGCGTTACACTTTTTCAACGTTGCCAGGAGGTTTTGTCTGGTCTCTAGGCTTCCGTGACTGGGGCCAAGGCAGTTTTTCCACAGAAACATGACCTGGTGTTTGGGGATGAATGAGCTCTCTTACTGGTAGAAAAATGGTCTTTCAAGGTTAGATTTAAAATTTAAAAGTTTAAAATAATGAATCTAAAAATCACAATTTCTGATAAGCTGCAAATACTTTGTATCAATCATACAGAACATTTTCTGACTCTTTGGGGAGTGCAAAGTTAGCCAGGCCGTAAAGGCGACATTAATAGAAATATGCTTAGTTGAAATAAAATGGATTTATCCCTTAATCTCGTTTTGGGTGCTGGTCAGACTAATTTAGCAGTCTGTAGTAATCACTTTTTGCTCTGGGAACTTGTGAAGAACATTTATCCAGCATTTTTGACGTTTCATATAAAATGATTAATTTTTAAACTGACTAAATAACTGATGGGTTTTCTGTAATGAAAAGAATCAGCAGCTACAGTCCGAGACACACATCGCGGCACCAGGAGGGGTTCTTTCAGTTTTGTGTGACTCATTTTCTGTGTCACATCTGTCTATGCAGCCTGTTTTTCAATTCATGTTTTTAGCTTCTTTTTCCCCCTCTCTCCTGGAGCTCTTTCTCTGGCTCTCTCATTTGCTTATTCTCAATCTTTCTTTCTCCTTTTTCCGCCTGTCTCTCTCTGCTTCCTTGTAACGGTTACCTTTCCTTTTCCTTTGCCTCTGTCTTCCTCATTGATTCAGTCCCATCATTCTCACCGCTCTTCTCTCACACTAATCCGCAGGAGAAGGTACAGGTCTGCTCTCTGGGATTGAAGGAAAAAGGGTTTAATGCCCTACCTGCACTAGTGTGTGTGTGTGTGTGTGTGTGTGTGTGTGTGTGTGTGTGTGTGTGTGTGTGTGTGTGTGTGTGTGTGTGTGTGTGTGTGTGTGTGTGTGTGTGTGTGTGTGTGTGGGTTGCTGTATGCATGCTTGCGTGCACACCCCTCTTGCTTGTGTGAAATTGGGAGATATTGGTCTGAATATATAAGAGGATTCAATGGCGCTGTGTTGAATTTTCATTTCTCTCTCTGCAGAAAAAGGAGTCGGCGCCAAGACTAAGACAGGGAGAGTTTGTCTTTTTGTTCAGAGTTGTACATCCTCTCTGTACCAAACACACACTCACCAACATACTGTTGGAGGAGGGCTGTGAATGATGTATGGAGCTCTCGTCTAGGATCAGTCTCATACACCGCCCTTTCCCGTTGCTTGTCTTTACTGCCATTCAGGGCTCTGCGTTCTTGTTAGCGGGTCGATGAGGGCACGACTGGGGGCAGCAAAAAAATAAAAAATAAAATACAAGGAATGCTCCAGGCCCATTCTCTTAACTCTCCTCTTCCTCTTTTTTATCTTTCCCTCACTCCCTTACATCCATTCCTTTTTCCCTTCATCTTCCGGCCAGTAGAAATTACTTGTCCCCTTGCAAGGGCGCATCATCAATCCCATGATTCATTGCGTGTTGCCAGCGTAATGGCAGCTGCTTTGATTGAATCGAGGGGGCGCGTGCATTTGTGTCTCTGCTTGGACACAGTTGTGTGTGCGTGAGAGGTGACTTCAGAATGAAAGGTTTATTTTTTTTAACCTTTTAAAAGCATCCTGTTTGTCTGGCCTCCACCTCTGCCTTTTGCTCCCTCTCTCCCCCTCTGCCTCTCTCTGTCTCCCTGCTTCTCTCTGGTCGCAGCGCCCACGCTCTTCGGGGATGGAGTAGTGTTTACTTGGCCGTCCCTTCGTTGTTCTCTCCCTTCTTTTTTTTGCAGTTTATCAGTCCATTTAGCACTAAATGCTAATGCTGTAATAAATTGTGTGTTTTTGTGTTAGGGGAATGCTCATAATGGCTACTACAATCAGAGAAATGGAAGAGCTTTTGCTCCCTGTTAATTCACTGTTTGTTAATGCACATCTTTCTCCCAATTCAAATCTGCCCCCTTGTTTGTTTCTGTATGTCTCTTTTTTTGGTTGTATTCATTTCCTTTAATTTGTTTTTTCATTCATTCAATTTCAGTAATGTTTTTGAATCGACTGCTTGTTTTTTTTTTCTCCTTTTCCGCAATTATTATCATTATTATGATTATTTTATTGTTTTTTTTGTCTTTGGCAGTCTCAAACTTGCCCAGACATGAAGCATCAATTGGGGTTAAGGCACCAAACTGATGTGAAGCTGAACTTGAAGACTTGACTTATCTTGTTATGTCTTTAACTGTTATTCCCAAACTTTCATGCCGTGTCATACAGCGTCAATTTCTATGCATATAGTGTTATTTCCTGGAAGCAAAATTGGAAGGAAAGTGGTGGTCCAGTATTACATCGCAGTTGGTCAAAACATGGCTTTTATTGTTCAGCAACATTCATCACTTTGTTACTCTTGTCTTCATACCCTGTAATTTTGACTGTACACTCATCAGAACATGAAAGTTTAAGTACTTTTTTGTTTTTGGTAGTCTTTGTTTACTGTGCTGGCAGCCAATTCTCGCTACATTATTAGCATTTTTTTATGCATTTATGCAGTGAAAAGCTCAAATTTCCATGAAAGGTGGTATTGACGATCACCCGACTGTTTCCAGTGTTAGAGCCTTCCTTTCTTCCTGTTTACCAGGAAGGAATTAGCAACTGAGTTCCATCTCTAGATTACCATTTACAATTACAGATGCTCAAGAAAGATTTTAACATCATAGCTTCATATGAAAATTTGCTGTTTCACATCAAATTATATTTTTCACCATAGCCAAAAAAAGCTGTCTCCATCTGCAAGAATTTACTGCAGATAGATATATTTGGTGGCACGGTGTTGTTGTGTGACCTCTCTGACGTTCCATGTACTTATATAGTCTGCATTGACATCCTGTGTCAACTTTCCTTTTCCTTGTGGATTTTAAGACAAGCGTAGCATAGAATCAAAAGGGCTTTCTCCTGGGAGATGGGTTTTTGTGTCTCATGGTCATTTTATTTTTACACTTACTTTTATTTTTACTCACTCTTTGGTTAGGTTCATACACCAGAGCTACTCTTTTAGCTTTAACCCTAGCTCCAAACCCTAACCCCTCTGTTTTGGAAAAAAGGAAAACATGCTTTTTTTTAGCGGTGTATGTCCTCTTTCTCCTGACAGCCAAGATTTTGTAAAACAATTATTAATAATCAAACGAAAAACATATTCTGAAAGTGTATGGTTGTGTTTGTATCTGACCGTTCTCATTCCTGAAGCGTCACATAGCGATGATTTGTCATGTCCCGTGGCGTCCAATGGGAACACGAAAGGTACCTGTGTCCCTATGATATGCGCCGGATTGTGGATGGAATCCAATAGAATGGCGCTCCCGGCGGTAACACACGTTCCAGCCCTGTATTCCAGCCCTAACCATAACCTTATCCCTAACCTTAACCACTAACTTAATGGTTTTAGATAGTTTTTTCTAAAGCGATTTATGATGAGAAAGTAAAGTCAATGTACATGTGTAGATTCAGTCCAAACGGTTCTCATGTTTCCTCCTGTTTCCGAATGCGTAAAATAGAGACGTGTGTGGTGGCCGAAGACGTAATATACCAACGATTTGTCACATAGTGTAGTATGTTATGCTTTGGGAGTGAGAACATGTTGATCTGTCACTGAGGTTAGTAACCACATGTTCCAACACTGCATTCTCCATAATGCTGGATTACCAGTGTGGCAGGTTTGCTTCAAGATTAAGCCCTAAAAAAAAAATACATTGCACAATTTTAAAGCCTCTATTGCAAAAGAATACAGTTCCACTGCAGACCAACTTTTTATATCATAATTTATTACGCCCATTTCCAGTTCCTTCTGCTCTGTAATAGTTTTATAAAAGCATAGCACTGAAAGTTTTGTTATAGTGTGACTGTGTCACTGGAACAATTACTCTGTAAAGTCGGCCTTCACAGCATGAAGCCGATACATTTCATTTTAGAGTCGGTTGAAAAATGAACCTTTTTAAAGTGAACACTGTGGCTGTTGAAGACACTTCATGGATGTTTAATTTGTAATCACAGCACTGCTTGAAGAAATTTTAATGTAGGGACAATCACAGTATTTTTCCACACCACAGCTGATGCTGGATTCATGGTACTGTTTTTGTGACTGTTTGCATAGGTATCTTGGCTGTATAGAGTGAAGAACCACACACAGGCTTCTTGGAGGACTGCTTGTGTGCAGTAGTCTTCCAAAAACGAAAGAAAAAGAAAACTGGGCCTATATGGGAAAGGGAGCGACAGTGGAGTACACCATGTAGGAAGAGATGTGCAAAAACAAATCATCAAATGTCAGCATGAGAAGCAGAGGCAGGGCTGCGGTGTACTCTTCTCATTGTTTTTAACACTTGCATTCATTCAGCTCTTTGTTATAACTTTGGCTTTCTCTGCGGCTGGCTGAAGGACCAACAGCGGCACAAGTAAGAGTAGCTGACAGACGGGTTGTTTGCGACACTTCCCCCCCGGTCACAGCTACAATGTGTAGATAACAGTCTGCAAAGCTGTGCGTAAGCTCTGTGTAGGACCAATGCACAGGCATGCTGGCCCCTACACCCATCACTACCTATACAGTTGTACTCATGAGATCCCCCCCATACTGAACAGCAGATTTTAAGCACTAATACATAACTGTTATATAGTGACAGTTTGTGTAATGCCATCCCCTAGTGTTATCTTCCACATTAAGTTACTGTAGGGTGAGGTTTTTAAAAGAAAGTTGTGCACATTCCCAAAGTTTACCACTGACATTTCTGAGGGAATTACACCCACACATGGATGAATTATTGTAAGTTAGATAAAGTGCAGAACATAGTAAAGAGGGAGTAATTTTGCACCTGTCAGTCTGTCCTGGTCAACCAAGAGCAATGCAGCAAAGTAAATATCATGTTGGAAAAGAGAGAGAGTCATAAGATGTGAAGGATTCACAGGCACGACATATACGCACCTCATTCACAAGCGCATTTGTCGTTGTTACCAACCTCCTTGCAGTCCCACAGGTCAGATTCAATCTGAAATCAATGTTGTCTTCTCATAAAAGCTATTATCCCTTTTGTGCCTGTAGTGTACCACTGGCGTATTTAAATTTTAAGTGGCAGCCTTACATTTATGCAGAAGTGTTGAAACTATCTTTTTGGGTAAAATGACTTATTACAAAAACTTGCTATTATTTGCTTTCATGAAGGAATATGTTTCTGCTTGTAGACAACTAGTTTCTCTCTTTGGGGTCTAGCACCAGTGCTGCCTTGGCTATTAGTCACGAGGTCACCGGTGTCAGGTGGGCAGCTGATTGGACCGATAAGTGTTTAACCTGGAATCATCACCCTCTGTGATGTCATCCCTTTTTCATTGTATTGATTGCTGTGGCGGTGGTGCTGCTGGGCCAATCACTTCCAATAAAACCACATCGCTAAATGTCTGGGTTTGATTGCGTTTTAGTGTTTGTGTGTGTTTGTTTATGTCTAAAAGAAACAGAGATAAGGATTGTAGGACAGGAAGAATTAGATTGTCACAGATAACTCTGTCTCATGCAACCGTGTTCATGTACACACACACATACACGCGCAGGAATAGTGAGGCTTTGCCAGACTGTTTAGACCAGTCGATAGGTAATCAGTTGGCGGGTATGTAACAGTAGTAATTCCCTCCTACCCACTACTCGGCCTTCTGTGGGAATTAGAGAGGTGCTGTCAGATATCACAGCAAATTGGAATCTTAACACACACACACACACACACACACACACACACACACACACACACACACACACACACACACACACACACACACACACACACACACACACACACACACACACACACACACGTATGGGTGCGCCACACACAAGCTGGCAGAGGAAATTCATTGGTGCAGGGTTGAATGAGTCACATAGGACTCGCTGGAAATTAAATTTTTCTCCAATGAGAGTATGCATGGCATGCAGCAGACACAAACAAACACATAAAAAGCAGTTTGAGATTTCACACATTTGGTTGCACATAGTAAAAATTTGCTGTTTTTTGGGGATTTATTTCACCAGAACAGAGCTGCCACCATATTTTGGACTTTTCAGAATAATAGAATAATAAAGGCAAACACAAACATTCTCCGTCTTCATATAAAATAAATTAAGGTAGCTTTTAAATTAATAAAGAAGGCAGCTGCGCTGAGCTAACACAAAACAAGTCAAAGGATAACAAAGGAGGACGCGCAAGCTGTCATTTAAGGTCTCAGCAGATGTTTGTGTTATCTGACTGCTCGTGCCATCCGTCTGTTTCGACTCTCTTGTTTTGGTTTTCCACCTTTCTTTATCTGTCTCCTCTTCCACTCAGATAGGCTGCTCTAGCGACACTAAGCATGAGTCAAAAACCAAAGCATGTCTGCATGATGAATGGATCAGAGGAGGAGAGAAAGGAGGAAGGGAAGGAGAGGTAGAGGAGGAAAAGGTCACAGTGTTTCCTGAATCAAAACGTCCGGCATTTGACCACTGAGAGCGCTGGTGTTGATCTTTTGAGGGGTGTCTGGTCAGTGGCCTCAGATAGTCGGCTGGCTGCAGGAACATGGTGAAGATGTGTTCGTGTGTCTGGAGGAGGTCGCACCAGGTGTTACACGAGCGAAGACAGTTACAGATACCTAATTTCCTGCTTCCTCCATTTAAAAGGTACGGGACCAAAAGTAGAAATCCTGCAAAATCTTGAACTGACATCCTGAATTATTGATTCATTAGTTTTTAAACTCTCAGTTACTCCAATTAGGTGACATCCTTACTTTATGTGCTTTGTTATATCTAGCACA
>VURO01038618.1:12922-33689 GCA_015108175.1 Pelvicachromis taeniatus
TGAACAAACACAGTTTTGCACTGCTGGACTGAATGATTACCATCAGTAATAAACTGTGAGCCCATGCACCTTGCATTTATGTTATATATACATATATGAGAAATGCCTATATTATGCTGTAGAGAACACATGCCTCCCAGAACAAATAAATCAATAAAATTCTATTTTTATTGCACCTGTCATACAGGTTAGCACAGTTCAAAGTGATTCACTGATGAATGGTCAGAGGACACAAGACCCTCAAACTAAATAATGAAATAAAACATAGATTAAAAAGATAAGATGGAAATGACAACGAAAGCAAAACAGGATTAAAAGCATCAGTAATAATGATGATTATAGAAATGAGATTGATCAAATCTAGACTAAAGCTGGTTAAAAGAGACTGAAAGACATCACAACACTGAATGCTATAACCTGCCATAATTCTGGCACTGCAAAGTTCTCTGAAATCATTTCCCTCTCCTGGCATTTGAGGCCACTAACCTGTGAAATTGCTTGGTAGATCCTTAAGAATAACTATAACACCGTTATCCTATTAGGGACCCAGATTTCACATCAGCATCGTAGAGTTGGCGACTGCAATAAACAGGAAAGAAAGAGAATGAGAAAAGAGGGAGATGCAGACTGAAAAGGGGAGAGACTGATATTTTTGGAAGAGGGTAGACTCACGCAGAGCCTTTTAATTTAGTGACTTTCATCTTCAGCCTAAATGACATGACGTGTGCGAGTGCGTGCGTGCGTGCGTGCGTGCGTGCGTGCGTGCGTGCGTGCGTGCGTGCGTGCGTCTGTGTGTGTGTGTGATATATATCTGAGAAACTTTGGGTTAAGTACACAGTGTGTGTGTGGAATATTTTCCCATTTGTGTGAGTTGTGACTCAGTGTTTGAGCTACATTATACATGTGTGCATCTACAAATGCATATGAATCACCTTCTGCTATATGAGCTTTCAATTTTCAGGGTAATCAGCTTATGTCTACGGAGGGTAGTGGAGCACAGGAGGTGAATATTAGGTGTGTGTGCCTGTGTGTTTGCGTGCACATGTACTTTTTAGCATCACTTTTGATGTCAGCTCATGTCTCTGTGGAGCAGCAAAACCACAGGAGGTAAAAGCCTGCTGAGAGGCTGAAGGCGGGGGACAGCAAAAGAGCGTTAGAGGTTTCTTCATCTTTTTCTCTCCCTCTCTCTGCATTTTGCCATCACGCTCCAATTTCCTCCCTGCCTGTCCTCAACTACATCATCACTCTGTGTTTTTGTCTGCAAAGGTCTTTAAGAAATATGTGGAAATTAAAAGTCAAACAGGTGAAATGTAATAAGAGTGTGTGTGTGTGCGTGTGTGTGTGTTTCAGCTTAAGTTAACACACACGCAGCATCGACACAGATACACACCTCCCTGCACAAAGTCTAGTTTGCTCTTACTCATTTGTCAAGTGGTGGTCCAAATTATGCCATGGAATTAACCTAGTCATGAAAATTAACTCAACTTAATCAGCCTTCTGTCCATCCAACAAATTTCAAAGCCTTAATCAGGAATTCCTAATTTGTTGCAATAAGCACAATGTGTTCCTTCTGGTCCCAGTTCCTTTATCTTCTTCCGCCACTGTAGAGACTTAAAAGTCCACAGTCCAGTAATCCGGAAACTTCCAATAACCTGTGGCTTATGTGGAATTATCAAAAAGGAGGAGGTGTGATCAAAAGGTTCAGGAAATCAGCCTCTAAAAATCAAAACCTAACCTGATTTTCCATCCATTTTTGTTTTTTTTATGATCTTCACAATTTCAATACTTTTACAGTTCAACTCCTACATTGCAGTAAACACGACGGGTTGTACCATCTGAAAGATTTCTCTCCGCCCAAATGTTTGACTTGGTTGGGCCTATTGGTCATCTTTCTTAGAGCGGTAGTATTAAGCGTCAGTCAAAAGTGGTCAGGAGAAGCTGAAATAAAGCAGGGTGTTGGAGGAAGATGTTGCCAAATATGCCAAGTTAACTGGCCTGTTTGCCAGAGGACAGACCTCAATCGCAATGTATTGTCATTGTAAGCTATATGACTAGCACAACATTGATATAAAACCAATACATATGTTTGAAGGTAACCAATGAGTCAGAGGAAAACATTGTTTTAAGGTGCCAGTATGATCTGTGTAATATTGCATAAAAAGGGGCAGTACCCCTCCGCTGCTTTAGTCCCAACTTATTTTTAATTTACCGTTAGTGGACAAAGTCCAAAAAGGGAAATTTAAGTTACTGGATGTGCTGATGTCAGTAAAAAACAAACAAAAAAAAACCCCCAGCTCCTGCATTTTCAATGTGCTCTGTGCAGACACACAATGGCAGGTTGGAATGTGGTTGTAGTTGTTTCTGCTGAATGTTCTCCCTCAGACGCCTCAGGATGCTACGTGAGAGCGCGTTGACAGTCTCTCCCTGTGGCCAGCAATTCACTGTGCGCAACCAATGTGCACGCTCCTAGTCTCCACACTTGACACACTGCCTTCTGGCTTGGAAACTGTGGACTCTTCAACAGAAAATTGCTGCAAACTGCTCGATTTTAGCCACAGACCCAGCTGTCATCACTGGAGATGATCCTCCACGTGAAATCTGAGCCAGTTTGATACAGAAGTTGTTGCAGGGCATGCAATGTGGGTGGTCAGAGCAGGGCTTGCAGAGGGTACTGTATGTCTGGACGTACACAAGTATTTTTGTAAAACAGAGATTTTCCACTTAATTTTGAAGAGCTGTCAAGCTGTCAATAGGTGGCAATATAGACTAACTGTAATTTGCCAGTCAGAAATAAACAATACATGGATCTAAAGAGTTGTTACATACGTATTGTAGTCTAGCCTTACGTCATACAAATAAAAACAACAATTGGCGCGGCACAAACTACATCTGTAAGATGGCAGCTAGTGCAGCTGATAAGAAAGCCAGAGCTGGATGTGGAAGTATTTTGCATTTGAGGTGTGTGTGACTAAGGTATGAAAACTGATTTGCAAAAGGCAATATACAAATGATGTTACTGTGGTTTTTGGACTAACTGAGAAAAATACTCCAATTTAGTGAAGCACTTAGAAGACCGCCATCCAGATGTGCTTAAAGAATTCAAGTTAACTAAGTATCAGTTCTCAGAAACAACATCCAAAATATTTTCCTTCTCACGTTATCCTGAAGTGTTTGCTACAGCTGGCACTCCCGTTGTGAAATCAACATTTTAACCATTGGCTAAAATGTTTCCAGTCTCAGTCATTAAAATTTCACTCTCTGTCTTTTCAACAAAATATAATCTTAACAATTAAAGCAATTGTCTTGCCACCATGTCAATGACTTTTTAATAAGGGAGTTTACGTTTGAGTACATGGGGCGATCATTTTGTTTTGGCATTGAATTGGATATGAAGATCGTGTAACTCTACTGTGTACTGTGACCATCTACTAAATGTCTGGCAGCATATTCTCTGAACTTTTTCTTCACACCTCAAAGGTATCTGCTTTGCTTTCCTACTGCACAAACTAGCAAGTTCCTGCAAGGGAAAACATTAAAAAATGGGTTTAAATCACAAAATGTTTGCAGCTTTGGATTTAATTTTGCAGGGTGTGAGGCATGTTATGGAGCGTGCGTCTGCTCTGTGCAGAACTCGCTTTTCACCATCTGTTCTCAGTTAATGTAAATGTCATTTTTGCGAGATGATAAAGACATTAACGTTAACCTTACATTTTTTTCTTAAATATTTCCATTTATCAGTGACGACTTCATTATTATGTGCTAAGTTGATGTAACTGCCAACTGAAGAAAAGAAACATCCTCAAACCTCTAATTTTCCACTCCTCAGTTCACGCCCATGTATCACTGGCATTAAGAGGATAGTATCTAGTCTGCTTCCTCTTTTTCTCTCTCTTTCATGCACGCTCCCTCTCTCGTGCACCTCCGTGCTGCCTTACAAGCCTGCAACAGAAGCAGCTTTTAAAAAGCTTTTGTAGTGAGGGACATTTTTTGGTGGATGAGGAAAGGAGACATCTCTGTCAGAGATGGAAATGTGTCTATGTGATCACTGATCCCTCTGAGTGTAGTAGCCCGGAGAAACGCTGAAACATAAGGAACTCGTCATTCTCATGGAGAATAGGCTGCTTGACTCTGACTAAAGTTAGAACTGTGGAAGATGAAGCCACAGGGAGTTGTCAGAAATATTTCTGTAATGGGAGAGTTGCTGTGTTTTTGCTTGTTATGCTCCCTTTTGCTCACTCTCCCTTATATAGTATGTGTCCATTTTTCTTATGATGATGATGACGATCTCTCTCATAGCTTTGCCTTCTTCACTACCTGCTCTCTCCCGTCATCCTGTTCACTATCGTATGTTTTGTTTGAAGATTGGACAGTGTGTACTTCTGAAATTAAATTGTTTGTCACTTTGTGAAATTACTGAAAACAACATTTAAAATAGCATTTTTTAAGTTGTTTAATACTTAACAATGTTTAGTCTACAAGCACACGTTTTACTTTTGAAGACAACAGCAGTGTCTTCCTCCGAACCCGTTGCAAACACGCTGCTAGTCAGCATTGCTCACCTGAATTACAACTTTGTTTGGAGAGGGTATGTATTACTTTCAAGCTTCTGTGATAAGCTGTCAGGTTTGCAGGAATTCACACAGCAGCCTCGGTGCTCAGACGAGTGGACAAACAGTATATGTCTTTCTAATTCACGGGGCTCAGAGCACCGCAGGCTTTTTATTTGGTGTGGCAATTACAGAATTTAAAAGCAAGGCTGAATGAGACTGGGATATACTTGAAATGGACAGTAGACAAAGCTGTTGAAATCACTAAATGTGAGATAATGTCATATGCCAGAAGCCCATTATCACTAGAAAAGTGTGGCTGCGAAGGACTTGCCAGAACAAACTGCCCTGGGAGCTCTCCAAATGTAGAGAAAAGAAAAACAAGAAAAAACGAATGAACTTTTAAAAATGATCAGGATGAACCACTATTCTTCTTCCATTCTTGAGTGGCAAAACAAGGGGGAAAAGATTCAGTCGGAGGAATGAGTCATCAGGGATCAACAAGGAGTCCTTAATCATAAAGAAATGAACTGAAAAAAATGTCAAACAGAAGGTTTGTTTGACAGGAGACTTGGCTTTCAAGGTGACAAATTCAACAAAAGAAGAAATGGGAATGACAAGGGAGGGGTTTTTTTTCTTGGAATTGTTTGTAGTGACAGAAGCTCCATCTCTGAACTTATGTGTGACCTAAATGTTTACTGCGATTGTCACACTGTGAGGTTGGCAGGCCGATAACTGGATCAGCTTGTCTAAGCTGTTCATACATACCAAGGATTTTGTTGTGGAGCTAGAGTTTTGCAGCTTAAAGGACAGACGAGGCCAAGAGGGGCAAGTAACACACTAAGATTCAGGAAAAGAAGAGTTGTAATCCTGCAGATTTAAGCCTTTTTTGTCTTGCAGCACCCCAGATTACAGCAAGCCTGGTCTTGACAGACATTTTCTAGAGCAACCACATTGTCAGAAATAAATTAAAAGAAAAACTAGAATATGAGTATAAAGCTTAAACAAACCAACTAATGCTTTGATTTTAATTAAAATCTTTTTTTCTTTTCCTCGTAATGCCAGTAAAGTAAGTTCCCTTGCTCTGCACCCTGTCACCTGCCCATCTCTTGCCTACGTGGACATTTCCTGTTGATCAAATCTATAGTATGTGATGTAGAAGCAATTTTAATTTCATGCCTCATAGGACCAGTTGAGCCTATTTTCTTAAATCTGTGCTGGAGATTTTTTTTTATAAGTGGATTAAAACACCACCCAAACAGAAAAACAGTGTGGTGTCCCTTGAGTAAAGGAGAATTAATTTGTAAGCCAGTTTATCCAGGATTTAATGAAAAGCCACAGCTCCGCTGAAGTTCGGCTCGCTCTAAACGTGTTCACCTTCAACTTTCCCTGCAGAGTTTATATTCACCCACATTTGCCTTTTTTATGGGTTCCGTTTCCTCTTTCATGTAAATTGCAGCACAAATGAATGCAATGCAGGTGGTCTGACAGATGGTCATTTTGCTTTGGTGCAGGTACATGTAAAAGTTGTGTTACCCAGAGCTTGTCTCACATGATGAATACTAATGTGTACCTATCTGCATTTTCAAATTGCCTTTTAATTTTTTTACATCTTCTTTCGAATGTCATTTCTGCCACATGGAAATTCCCAGTATGGAAAATTGTGACTTTATCATATAAAACTATTCCTGAGGTCCGTCTAAGGTAATACAGTTAGGTGAATAAATGTTTTTTTTAATCTTGGTTCTGTACATTACCACAATGAATTTTAAATGAAACAACTCAGATGCAGTTGAAGTGTATGTAGACTTTGGGCTTTAATTCAGTGGGTTGAACAACAAGATTTCATAAAAATGTGAGGAACTAAGGCATTGTTCTTCTTTTTAAACAATCCCTTCATTTCCGGGGCCTAAAAGTAAGTCAACAAATTAAATAACTGAAAATAAAATGCTTATTTCTAATACTTGGTTGAAAACCCTTTGCTGACAATGACAGGTGGAAGTCTTGAACTCACCAGATGCTGGATTTCCTCCTTTTTAAAGGTCTGCCAGACCTTTATTGCAGCGGCTTTCAGTTGCTGTCTGTTTGTGGGCCATCATGTTTGAACTTTAGTCTTCAACAAGTGAAATCAGGTGACTGACTGCCAGTCGGCTGCTTCTGTCCTGTGTCACATCAGCAATAAACGCTGTCAATGAAATCAATAAAACTGTCCCAGTGCCACTGACACCCATGCACACCCAAGCCATTGTCTTTATCTGCTGTACAGATGATGTGGTATGCTTTGGATCATTAGCTGTTCTGTGGCTTGTTTGGAAGGTTTGCCAACGGAAAGCCTCTACTCTGAAAAATAAAAAAAAACTGAACAAAAAACACATTGTCTCTGAAGGGATGATGATTTGGAGTTTTATAGCTACAGGACCTGGTGACTTTGCACGACCATGAACTACTCTGTGTACCAAAGTATTCAAGAGATAAATGTAAGCTCAAATTTGACTTTAACTGGGTCCCAAGCACAGCAGCAAATCTACAACAGAAAGTCCACTTATCTAATTCAGGGTCGAGGGGGGGCTGGAGTCTATCATAGCTGTCTTAGGGCAAGAGGCAGGATACAGCCTGGACAGGTCACCAATTTGTCGCAGGGTTAACACATAGAGATAGACAACCATTCACAAACGTTCATAACTATGGGCAATGTAGAATTGCCAGTTAACCTAACCCCACTAACTGCATGTCTTTGGATTGTGGGAGGAAGTCGGGGTACCCAAAGAGAATCCACACAAACTCCACACACAAAGACCCTGGCCTGATAGTCGAATTGAACTCAGGACCTTCTTGCTGTGCTGCACCACTGTGCTGCCGTGCTGATTGAAATGTTGTGGCGGGACCTTAAGAGAGCTGTGCATAAGCTGTACCCGTCAAGGTTGCTAACAGGAATGTGCCACAATTTCTCCACAATGATGTAAGAGCAAATACGTGCAGCGATAACACACAAAAATAAAATAAAAAAATAATGTAATGGCATGTTATTCCTTCCCTTATCCGTGATACAAGCCTGGAGCTAGTTGTAATAGTAGGATGAGGTAGCATTCACTCTTCTTATACTCTGTCAGTATTGCACGCTGATTAAATTTCCTAGAGCAGCCTGCAATGGCAAAATGGCTTCTTGTATTTAGACAAAGTGCTCTTGTAGGGACAAAGAGGGTAAGTGCATCATGTAGAACCAGAGACGAAGGAGGGGGCGAAGGCTGATGGATGGAAAGAAAAGAGATCATAGAGACAATGAGAGAATGGAGAGGAAAAGGGAAATGGTTGGAGAGGAGGTGGGCAAACTTAGACTTGACATTTGAGTGTTTTTTTGGTTAATTTCTGTACTGTTTCTACTGTAGCTATTACAAAGGAATAACTTCAGAGATGTTATGCTGATGGGTAAAGGAAGAATAGGGAAATGGAAAACAGGGAAAGGCTTGTGAGGCGTTCCCAATTGCTGATGCCAATGTCTCAAATGCACATTGTATTCTTCAGATATTGATATGTAAGTTGCAGCAGTGCCTAACCAAAATGTTACAAGTTTTTTTAACACACACACCACTGAAATTGCAGAATCAGTATTTTTTTGTGCAGGTGGCAGACATTATTTAGTCGACCTTTATGCTTTTAGGCAGTCCAGAGCTCCCTACATCTTGCGCTTCTTTTCCTTTTTTGAATTTTTTCCTCCTGTGCTTATTCATTTACTCACCACGTCTCTTATTCATTTTACTTATGAGGATACCATTTCAAACAAGATTGTTAGTTTTTGATTCAAAAGGGGGCCTATTATGCTAGTTTCTAGCTTTGTATTTTTATTCTGAACTCCATTAGAGTAGCTTTTTATGACTCAGCTCAATGCAGCATTTCAGTGAAACCACTGAAACAACCTCACATTTCTTTTCCTTAAAAGCAGCTTTGCTTTGATTGGTAGCCCCTCATAAACTGAAGGTTTGAACAGCAGGTTTACTGTGTGGAAAGCCAGAAAAGTGTGAACGCGTGCGTGCATGAGAGAGATTACCTAATTAGGAACCTCCCATCTATATATCATGAACTCACAAGATTAGTAAAAAGTTGAGCTTGTAGCTCACGCATGACCAGTGAGCATCTACCCTTGTATCGGTATACACATCGCTGTGGCTTTGGCGGAAACAAAATTATTGTATGAAAACCAAAAGCTACCATGGTCAAAATTATTAGCCCTGCTGATGCTACTTTTGTATCTATTTTGCTATTGAAAGCCTGGAGTCATTCGTTGTAGTTTTAAACAAGTCTCACACGCCTCCTGAGCAATCCCAGCCCATTCTTCTTTGGACAATCTATCTCCAGCTCCAAATTTGGTGGTCCTCTAGTATGGACCTTGGTGTTTTGTTCATTGCAGAGATTTTCAGTATGATATAAGTCAGGGCTTTGTGTGTCAGTAACAGTCGGTAACATTCACATTGGACCTCTGGAGGTAGTTCTTCACCGGGCGCAACATATGTTTTGTCATTGGCTGTGTCTCAATTCCCAGTCTCAATTGTCAGTGGCACTGGCACATCCGTGGGCCGTAGCGAAGTCGGCGTACGTCGGCCGGGTCCTCCAAAGGCAGAGAAGGCCGGAAGTGAGAGGCTTGTGAAATGGGACGGTCTAGCCTCCATATTTGCATCATCAGCTGTTCCCGCCCTTACCGCTTCTCCCCGCCCTTACCGCTTCCACCTAGTCGGTTTTACTGTCTCCGTTGCTGCCGCCAGTGGTGGAAACTGGAATTGGCTGGGCCGTTCTATGAATTCTGGGATATGGTGGGCCACGTAGGATACACCAGACCCATCCTGCAAATTCAGGGAAATGTAGGCCGCATTTGTCGGCCGCATTTGTAGGAGTCTACGAATTGGGACAGCCTACGTTGCGTCGCTGTGACGTAATCGGCCTACAAATGTGGCCCACGAGGGATGCATCCTAGGAATTGAGACACAGCCATTGTGTTGTGGGAAGACAAAGCAAAAACCCATACCCAGTTCTACTGTTGAATGGTTGAGGTTCTCTTCCACAATTCTCAGATTTGCTTCTTCATGATTCCTTCTACCTTAATGAGATTTCCAGTTCCAGAGACAATGAAGGGACGATGTCCTTTGCATTGAACCTTGCTCTGTTTTTTGTTTTTGTTTTTTGTCCACGAGTGTCTCTGTGGCCAAAGAACTCTAATTTCATCTCATCTGACCAAGGGACACAATCCCAGTACGTATAATCGTTCTCCAAGTAGCACACTTCATTCTGGTCGAAGGTGTCACTACGTCTGCAACCTCTCAGTGCATTCCTGTGCATGGTTCCAGTGTCTTCTATGAGACTATATTCCCTAAGTTATTCACTAGTATTTTGGTAGTTCTTCTGGGGTCTTCAAACACATCTCTCACTAGTTTTCTTTCCAGAAGCTTTGAAATATCTCTCTTCCTTCCTCTGCAAGGCTTAGAAACACAATGATAACTTTGTGTATTCATCTCCTGCTTTGTGAGCATCAACAATTCTTTTTCTCAAGTCTAAACTGATTTCTTTTGTTTTTAATATGATGCTTTCTCGAGTGACAGTTCAAATCCTTGCTGAGGTTTTCATACAGTTTGTCATTTGGAAGATAACCCTTAGTTTTAGCTTGATTTTACAAGCTTTGAGCATCGCAAAGTTAAAGCATATCATTGCACAGCACATGGCCGAATTAAAAAGTCAGTTTTTTACCCAGTAATATTTTTTTCTGTAAATAATTATGCTATCTTGTCAAAATAGAAATACTTTATAATTTTAAAAAAGAAAACCATTCAATTGTCCCGCTGCCTTCAAATGTCTTCAGGGGCTTGGTGAGCTGACACCATGCAACAGCTGATAAAAAGCTAACATCCACAAATGTTACTGATCAGTGCAGGTTTCTTTAGTGATGTTCATGCTCCAAGCATAAATAAGCTGAATTATTTACCCACATGAATATACTTGCTGGGGTTGTCAAGGTGAAGCAGGAAGTGGGCCCAGATGCATACTTTGCAAATAGCTTATAACAAAGCTGACCTTTATTGGTAGCAGCAGCAAATCCATAAACAACAGGAAATAGAAGTTCAGCCATCGAAATTCAAAAAACCACAAAACCAAAAAACCATTACAACACAACAAGAAACTGAGGACAACTCAGGGCTTAAATACACACACAAGGTAATTAGAGAGACAGGATACTGTTGGGGAAAAACAAGACAACAGTGAACAGAATCAAACTAACAAGACAAGGGAAGCTAAAGTAAAAACAACGCACTTGAGTAAGACAATTAGCAAAATTAAACAGGAAGTAACAAACATGGAGACAATGACACACGATACACAAACTTGACATATGAGGAAAGGCTAAGAGAAGAAATAACAAAACTGCATATAAACTAATCCCAAAATAAAATGCTAATTGAAAGCCATTTACTGATACCAAAACCCCAGATTAAAAACAAAGGTCAAGAATAAATAAAGTAAGGATGATGACAGAGGTGTGATTAATTAAAATAATTTTTTGCACTAATTATTAATTATTTAAAGCATTATTCTGTTATTGCCGAATTGTGCTCAGTATTTACTGTGCAGCAAAGATGTTTAAAACAGCTTTTCCACCACAACTGCTTTCAGCTACTAAAGCAAGTTCATGTTCATCTCTAATGTGTCACAATTACACATTCCTCCTTTCCTTTTGTCTTTCATGTCTCATTTCTCTTTCTTTCCTCATTTCTTTTTCCTTTCCTTGTATTTCTTGTCAGT
Organism: Pelvicachromis taeniatus; assembly: GCA_015108175.1. Taxonomy (NCBI): domain Eukaryota; kingdom Metazoa; phylum Chordata; class Actinopteri; order Cichliformes; family Cichlidae; genus Pelvicachromis; species Pelvicachromis taeniatus. The sequence goes on from VURO01038618.1 coordinate 24,253, forward strand.
TCTAATCTTTTCCTTCTCACAGTTACCCTTTCCATTATCAACTTTTTTTTTCAGCATCCTATCCATTTTCCTCATCAGTCACCTCATCTCCCTTTCCACACAGTTCTTTTCCCTCTCCTTCATTATATTTGATATACTTATTTTCTCCACTCTCTCTCTCTCAGAGTGCGGACTTTCCCTAAGGATTCTGCCTTATTGGGCAGGGACACTGTTCGAGCCCTCATGTACTACGCCTTGAAGGTCTGGAGCGACATCGCACCACTTAACTTTCATGAGGTGGCTGGAAGTAATGCAGACATTCAGATTGACTTCACTAAGGCCGACCACAATGATGGATACCCCTTTGATGGGCCGGGGGGCACAGTGGCACATGCATTTTTCCCTGGAGAGAGGTTTACGGCTGGAGATACGCACTTTGATGATGACGAAGCCTGGACCTTCAGATCTCCAGGTGAGTGAAGCTGCAGTCTGCTATTTTAAAATGTGGCATCTGCTATATTTATAAACTATTTGCTGCCAGCAATGCAAAATAAGACACTTTTATTTAATGTTCAAAATTAGTTTAATGTTTGGATTTAAAAGGGGGCTATTTCAGGCAAACAATTCATTACTTTTAGATAGAAAATGTATTATTTTTTATCTCTTCAGTTTGCATTGCCTGCATGTTAAATTCTGTAATGATTTTTAAAATCTTACTCTTACTCATTACTTTAAATTGGCTTGTGCCAAAGTACATCAAGGACCCTTAAGTGCCTGGGTGTCTAATCCGATTGGTGGTTGGGTCTCTGCTGCCTGTTACAAGATTTTGACCAACGTTTGCAGTTTCCAAACTGTGGAACGTACTTTGATGTCCTTTGAATCTCTTTTTCTTTCAGATGTGTTTGATATGTGACTTTTATACAGTATCTCCCTTGGTTTCTAAGACAACCCCGCATGTCACTCAAGGCCTTACTCCTAATAACACATAAATTTAAGCCTTAATATAATTGAAACATTTGAGTTATGTAAAAACATATTCTCTTACATTTCCAATGAAGGGTAAATTAGTTTGCAGAACCAAAAACAGTTTTTGTACCAAGCTGTAAATATTTTTATTTGTTCTGTAAGGGGTTAAACACAAAGTACTGGATAAGTGGCAATATGAGGAACTGGACATTTTGTCACTTTCTATTTCCTTGATTTCATCTTATAGGTAATTTGAAAACGTATCCTAATTGCCAATGTTAGGGTAAGTGAAGCCTGATAACAGAAAGATACCCTGTGTATGTTGAATTCAAATTGCACTACAGGGCTCTGGATGTTGCCACTTTTTTACAACTGCCAAACTGATTAGCAATTTTATGCTTATTGTAAACCTTCTAGAAATGAGCATCACACTAATTTGTTTATTATTGGCTGTTTGATCTTTGACACTTCTGCATTCACCTCAGTTCAAAGGAAAATGGCACGCTGTTAACTACTAGCTGTATATCATGATTCATCATTATTTATTTGTTTCTTTGTTCTGTTTCAGTTCACTCCCTATTTAAGTCATTATCAACATGGATTAATAACCTGAGTCACATTGATTATTAGCTGTTTTCCTGTGTGTTAATACTGTCACCACCACACATTTAGCCAGTGAAACATGTTCATTCAGTGTATTTCTTGCTCTGAATTGTGTGGCTTAATAGATTTGTTTATGCAGTGTCCTCTTGAATGATCTGGCCAAATTTCTTTCATCAAACAGTTTTCAAAGTGCTTGATTACCCGCCAAGGGAGATGTGGGAGTTTGAAATGAGGACATGTTGACAGTGGCTCTGAATGGAATTCAATCAGCTTTGCCAATCAAAAATAAATGAGCTCATATTAGAGATATCCGTCATTCTTAGACAGCTCTGGAAAATCTGGCCGGGTGTTTTGTCTCAAAACCACTTACATTCACTTTTTCATTATTCACTCATATGTTCATTCATTCACCTTTCTCCTTGTTGCACCTATGTGCATATGAATATATGTAAACATGCCATATGTGTGTGTGTGTGTGTGCGTGTGTGTGTGTGTGTGTCTGTCCTCACAAATTAAATGTTTGTGGACCGTTTTTCAATATAGTGGCCACATGGTCAAGTTCCCCAAACCTTGGCAGTCACTTAGCATCATCCTCATTTTACATCCGCCGTTCTTTGCTTGGAAAAAAAAAAGGAAAAGAAAAAAAACGTAACGTAGATCAGGTTGGCAAGTGGGAAAGCATTAAAGGACCTCTCATCTGGATGAAATAAGCGGATGGAGCAATCAAGTCCACTGAATGCATCATCAGGCAGGGACTGTCCCAGCACGGTCACACGAATGACAGCATAAATCATTAACTCTCCTTTTCTCTGACTTGCTTTCTTTATTCGTCCTTTCATCTGGATGACTGAACTTAAAGTGACCTTCCTCTCTCCTTTACTCTATGCCTGCACATGTCCCTTCTTTATGAAAGATGGATGGACAGTAAAAATTGCAAATGATGATGAGAAGGGGGGTGGAACATGGTAAATATTTGGCTCTATTACTTCACACAATCCTCCAAAATGACTTGACGTCAGGAATTAATGCTCAGTACAGTCTTAGAAAATAGATCAAATCTACTTGTTAAGGCCTCAGTCACACAGGTCAGTGACCACTGTGGCAGCTACTGGTGACTAAACAGACATGTGCATTCTCTGACAGGTTAATGAGTGGTTTCTTGATTCTGCTGAGAAAATGGTTGCTGAAGCCCCAGTCAGGAGACCAGTCAGTGACTTACTTACAAGCACAGGTTGTGTGTGTCATTGCTCCCCAAAACTCCCCAACTGGTTCGCATATGGTTGCTGGTAGCTGCAGTAGCCTGCAGTTTGCATATAAGAGGCTGGTTGGACTTGACTTTCAACTACTAGCTGTGATAGTTGAACTGTGAAAAATACATGTCATGAAACCATTGAGTGGCAGCCAAGTGGACCCCAATGCAGGACTCAGAAGACAAGATTTAAGCTTAAACACAACCTTTATAAGCTAGCAATTGACCAAATAAACAAAATAACAATAATGGAAGAGGCCAAGAGCAAACTGACTGAAAACAAGAATTAAAAGTAACACACTGCTGGATAAACACGCAACATGAGTGAATGAGGGAGGATACAACAAAGAACTGAAGTAAACAGAACGTTTAAATACACAAGAGGAGATTAGGGCAGCGTGGAGACACCTGGGGAAAACACACAGCTGAAATGAGGCTACGTACACATGTACACGGTATTTTTGTAAACAGAGATTTTCCATTTTCTTTTTTTTTTTAATTCCGTCCACATGTAAATGCAAAAAACAAAGTCAAGCGCTGTCAAGAATATGCCAAATCAACAGGTGGCGATATCATCCTAACTGTGTAGAAGTGTTGGCCAATCAGAAGTCTGGAAGCCTGGGAGAGAAAGAGCAAATAAAGATGGCGCATAGAAGCAGAAATGAGTCCTAGGTGTGGACAGACAGTGGAATTATTCCTCAATATCACACTGGAATATAAAACAGGAAAAAGACAAGAAAATGTGTATATGTAAAAACTGCAGATAGTAAGATTAAGAGAAACATTGTTTTGTTTATATCTGCCATTGTAGATATTCATCTCATAAACAATAATGTGGCGCACAGTGTGACGCCAAAAAAAGCCCACACCTTTAAAATTGACTAAATCTATGTTTTTCTCGTCCGCATATAAATGCAAAAAAAAAGAGTTTTTATAAATCTCAGTTCAGTGATCCAAAATGCTGTTTACGTGAAAACGAAAGAGCCAAACACACAGAAAAAGCTGCGTTTTCAAAAATACCTGTGTGCGTAGCCTGAATCTAACTAATAACTAAATATTTTTGTAGTTAGTTACTGTATTATAACTATTATTGTTTACCGGGCTTGAGGCAAGTATTATTGTGATTTGCCACTATATAAATAAATTGAATTTAACTGAATTAATAAAATAAGGGAAGCAAAGCTTAACATAACACACACAAGATGAAAGACTATCAAAATAAAGCAGGAAGTAGCAAACACTGAGACCAGGAATAAGACACGCAAACTTGACAGAAGTAAATAGAGACCTTGGAGACAGAACACAGAGGAACTGACAAGCGGACTAGACAGGTGAAACAGGGATCTCAAAAGATGACAGCTAAATATTATATCATCTAATAGGGAACAAAAGACTTGAAGCAAAAGTAAACTCAGAAGCACTGGGAAACAATATAACAAAGGATTAAACACAAATCACTTAAACAAAAATTTCAAAATTCTGATTCAAAGACCCAGGACCATGAAAGTGCTCGAAAATAAAGCACAAACCGGAAACAGAGAAATGTTGCCTTAAAAAAAAGTTGTATCTTACTGCTGAAACCAACATGTTCAATAGATGCAACTGTTTTTGGTTTTGGTTTTTTGAAGGTGAGCATTTTCAAGTTTCACTACTGCTTGGTGAGCAGTTGGGCAATCTTTGCAGACAAGTCAGCAGCATCTTCCATGAAAATTATGGGTTGCTGTGGCTATTTACCAGTGGATATTTGGCAATTTGATGCACTACCCTCTTTGCAGCCGATTTCACCCAGCACTGACGACCAGCAATCTCCAGTCGTCACTCACCACAACTGGTGTCAATGGTTTGGGACGAGGAAAATTTCCCTAAATCTAGTAATTGTCTAGGTTTAAACAAGTTCACAACTTCATGACCAACACTTTCTCTACCTTGGGCATCACATGCTGGGTTTTTTTTGTCAAATGCCACCTGTGTCTGTGTTACACAAGTCTGTTTTTCAGTGTAGCATTTTAGAGACCACTAAAGTCAGGTAGCTGAAGGTGTGACACAGTTTTCTAAGCCAGATGCATCCCACCTAGAGCTGTGCGTTTTGCACCCGGTTTTGCCTTTTTCCACTTGCAGATTCATTTCTTTTCATTTGCTTGTTTATTACACTTAAACCACTACTTATTTAATGTAAGGGAAAGATTACTGTTTGGGTTAAAACATGCTTTTTCAAAACAGAAACCCTTCAAGTTGAAAAATGACAAGCTGGGATTGACAGACCTATTTTACTAATGCCATAATCCGTTGACTCATGCACGGCTGCCGAAGGACAAGTTGTGCGTAACTGAAACACGCAAGCAGCTTTGACAAAGCAGCATTATTTGACATCGCGGGAATGAGAACAGGCTGTTTTGACATAGAAACTATTATACAATGTCTACACAGGCGACGTAGTGACAGCAATGCATTTGTACTGCACCAGCTTTAGTGCTGTGTCTATGTATATACAGGATGCCTTCAGGGACAATGCTGAATGTAGTTCACTTAATAAAAAGTATAAATGGGAGCAACCAGCGCATACTTTCTGATGAAGGAACAGCGTTACACAGAAGTAGCTGTGTGAAGAATGAGAAAAAAAAAGAGGTTAATGAGAAAATCAAATATTACCTTATTTCACACCTGTGAACTCGCACTGTGTAAAGCGGTGGTGCGTGTTGAATTGTCAGCTCTGTTTTTGCGTATAGCCTCTGCAGTTCTATAAGTGTTTGTCAAGAATTAAAGAATTATCCACAAATCTCTTCAGTCACCTTAAGTGAAATGCGGTTTCCAGGTGGTAAAAAGTTTAGTTCGTCACAGATCTATCTCCCATCAAATGGTGTTATTGAAGACTCATGTTCCCTCCCTTGTTCCAGCAAAATGTTAGGAATCAAATTAACTTTGATTTGTCTAATTATATCTGCTGCTTGTGGGTATTTGATGTCTGTATTTAGTCTTTTGTTTCTAATAAAATTGCAAATAGTTCCTCAGCAGGGGAAGAGTAATTGTTACTGCCATGCTGCGTATACCACCATCTGCTAAAACGTCCCTGAGGCCAATAGATAGAGTGCCAAAAGTTTTTGATGTGTGAGGATGCTATTATTCCTCCTCTAATTCCAAGTGAAGCCTTTTCCCTTCCAGGAGAAACAGAATCACACAACTTGGCAGCCTCTACCTATTCTAACTTTTTATCACCTTACCCTCAGCATTCCCAAATAGAGTATCTGCTGGATGAAAGATGAATTCATGACAAACTTTGACACAAAAACCTCTTCCAAAGCTGGAAGCAAAATAGTGTAAGCAAACAGAATTTATGAAGCACCTGCCCTCACAATAGGAGAGATTTTGCCGCATAGAGATAATGACGCGATCAGTGTGCTTCTCGGGGTTATGTATACATTATCTTGTGAGATGCACTGTACAGAAAGTGTTAGTTCTACTATATACACATGAGACACCAATACTTTATGTAAAGATGCTTCACTATGCGGGTACCTCTTATGGGCTGTTGCCTGGGAACAAGCGATCCGCAAGCACCAAATAATCACTTTGTACTAATAATCAATAACACTAATAAAAAACCGTGCTTGACTAATTTAGACAGTATTGTTTGTAGTTGTTCCAGAAGTAACCTCTTGCTCATTTACATTGCATTCAGGTTTTCCATTAAACATCAAAGATACACAATGCAAACATACTCTATATTTGGTATATTGTTAAAACAAATCAGAAACTGTACTGAAGCTCCAAATGTCATGGCAGATAGACATTTTTGAGAGTCCAAAAATTCAGTGTGTGTTTAGACATCATTTATACTGAGAGTGAACTTCTAAACTGAATAATAAGTGTCAAAAATGATGACATGTCCACCTCTGAACCCATTAGGGAGCTGAAAGCAGTTGTTGATTTAAGCACAAAAATTGGCCAATGCATTTTGAATCACATTAACAGTGTGTTTCTTCCCCTGTCAGTGACTTGTTATATAATGGTGGATAAATGGTATCTAACTTCAGCTACTGGTAGGTCCAAAAGTGCTTTTGTTGAGCATTCACAATGGAGATTTAAAACTGTAGTAGTAGTAACTGTGTTTCCATATGACACTTATTAAGTTGTATTCATTGGAAAGCACGAACTGAATGGTATACATCATAAATCTGAACTTAGATACTGGAGCGTTGTTATGTTTCACCCATAATGCCGGGTTAACATATTTTCATTCTCATAACTGTTGTCCACAAGAAAGAAGAAGAACAAAAAGATTCAGCACCCTCATGATGCATTTTGACCTCAGCCTGGAGGCTTTAGATGGTGATTTGATTTGTGTGTGAGGCTGTCTAACCCAGCTGGTGAGTCTGTGATGGGGCCAGGACCTGTGTGGATGTCCCTCCTTTGTTTTCTGTTGTCAGGGCTGCGAACCATATGTTGCAGGACAGCAGCTCAATCTGCTCCAATTAGACCTCCCACCAGGCTGTTGCAATGGCAAGGCAAGCAGACGATGCTGGTAGTGTGGCTTGAGCGTGTGTTTGAATGTGCGTATGGAATGATGGCAGAGGCATCAGCAGCTGCGTAGATGTAGGTTTGGTTAAGAGGAGGAGGAGAGGTCAGCAGTGGGACCTCACCTTTATGACTCAAATTCACTACCGAACTTGCCTTCAAAAAACTAAAAGCTAAACGTAACTGTTAAAAATCATATAATATAATAGTATTATAATATATTTTAAGTGCTAATGTTGAAAATACCGTCAATTTTTGCCTGTAATAAATATTTCAGAGATACTGTAGGATGAATGTGTACAGAAAACAGCCTTCAGAGTGAGATATGGGTGGATTCTAGGAACCCAACTTGTTAGTTGACCATGAATACTTTTTTCTTGCACTGTGATGAATTTCCTCAAGGGCAAACTTTGTTGCTTTACAGATGAAAAATCTTGATGCACTAGATGCAAACTGCCTCTTTCTTTTTTTGAAGCTTCTAAAGAGAAAACTCCAGAATGTCTCTAATCAGCTCCCCAAAGAAAGCCAGAGTTGATGAATTCTCTTTTCTTCTGTGTTGCTGGGTGCAAAGTTCAGCTCACGTCCAGATTTTAATGTTTTGTTTAGCTGTTAAAATTGCCTTCTCTAACACACTGAAGCTGCCAGGCTGATGTTGTGAGGCTTAGGGAAAAGGTTAATTAAACAGCTCTTAATTTCTTTACGTCACACCCTGCCAGTCTCCCCCTTGCTGCTATCTCGTATCCCGCTCTAGCGTCATCAGCTTGCCTAGCTTGTCTCCAAGGCATTGCTTAGCTGATGCCGATATCAATGCTGAACTACATATCCGCCTGCTTGTAAGACAACAGGCAAAGCTATCAGAATCATAAATTGTTGCTCTTAGCCACTTTTTCAGAGACGTGGTAATCCCTTGGGAAGATCTAAGCGTGTTAGGTCAGCCCACAAGGTAAAAAGTGAGTGTTGGCGCTTCAGCAGATTGTTGAGCTATGTAATCATCTTTAGAAAAATGAACATTATCAGACAAATCCATATCTGAGTAATTGCCTTTGCTAATTCCTTTCCCCCATCTCCCGGTGTATTGTTCTCAGTGGGACCTTAATCTGGGTCCGCTAAGGCCAATTCCTAATGTGTATGATGTTGCTGAATAGTGGAAATTAAGCACCACATTTAGCAGGCCAGTTCACCCCTGCTGTGTAGATGGATGATTCTGGCATCCATTAGGAGTCGTGAGAGGTGGAATCTCTGTGAGATCAAATAAGCGGAGGTCTGGAAGTGCTGTTTTTGCTTTGACAGGCAGCAGATTGCTTGTATTAATTATCACTCAGCTAGCAATCTGCTTCTACAAACTGATTACCCAGACTAAAACAAAAGCATCATTAGGCAGGTGAATTTTTCATGACATTCAAATTTTTTTTCTCTGTGCATGCGTGTGTGTGTGTGTGGTGGGAACACATGCACACGTTCTGTGTACTGTTTATGTTTTTGTATGGGAGAGGAATGCATATTGGGCATGTTACCCTATTTTTGTTGTGTCTTTTCCAATGATCGTTACACTTTATTTTCCCTGTCCTCCTATTGTTTTGTAGGCAGCAGAGAGGAGGGGGAGAACAGAAAACATGAAAGAAACATCACAAATATCAAACTCTAGTCTCTCTCAGCTGCATTGTGCTATTACATTCATAGAGCATTATTTGAAACTGCAATTTAAAGTTATTTTTTTTCTTTAAATCCTCTCTTTACATTACAGCATGTCTTATCTGTGCCCTGGTTTTCACACCACATTTCCAGACTGATGCTTGTTGACAATAACAAGTTACTGAAGTAAAATACTGAAGAAAAAATAGACAAAAAAAATAGCAAATAATGCTGCGGAACAATTCAGTGCCAGGAAATAGAAACAGGATCAAAATCCATAGACAACAAACAAACAATGAAGTTAGAACAGGTACACAGAACAGTGGGATAGTGTGAAAGAGTTCAGCAATTATAAACTTTGCCCACCGGAGTATTCTATTGCTTTTATTTCAACAAAATATAACTGAAAATCTTCTCTAAAGCAACCGCTTCAGAAAATATATATGTGTGTGTGTGTGCGTGTGTGTGTGTGTGTGTGTGTGTGTGTGTGTGTGTG
>VURO01038627.1:0-13963 GCA_015108175.1 Pelvicachromis taeniatus
AATATATAGATTTGATAAGTAAAGTAAACCTGCATCCTTTAAAACAGACAGCATGTGGCGGCTCATCTGCTTTGGTGACACTTAAACACTTTTCTGATGAGGATGTGGACTCTTGGTTTCAAGTCATATTTACTACAACACGATGATAATTTAGTAAATTATGGCCCCAATTAGAGTAAAACAGGAGGCTAAACCAAGGTAAGCTTGGTTCAGTTGGAGGTTTCCTCCTGTTAAAAGGGATTTTTTCATTCCCACTGTTGCCAAGTGTTTGCTCAATGGGGCTTGGTTGTGCTCTGTAATATTGTAGAGTCTTTACCTCGCTGTTTTGATCTTGTGCTATATAAATAAAATTGAATTGGATGTGTAGTGTCTCTTGGCTTCTCAGCCTCAGTCTCCTCGCTCTCGAGATGTTGAAAAATTCTCAGTTTGAGGCTTTAATGACCTTTTGGTCACAAAGATTCCTGATTTTTCTGAAGACTAAAATTCGGCACGAATCTTTCTCTCACACATTTTCTTATATTTCTTTTAACGACAGTACAAACATTATGAGGGAGCTGTAACGATGAAGGATAAATTCTACGTGAGCGTTCGTCTTTGAATTTCACTGCTCAGTGCTTATCCAAGCGAAGGCCTATTTTCAGATGATTCACCTGTATGTTATGGCCCCACGCAAAAAGAATTTCCTGTGACCACTCATTCTTATTCTCTTTATGTACACAGACGCACACCTGCCTCCTCCACAAAAGCTTGAAAGTGCATCACTTAAATCATATCCAGACCTCTGTGACAAAGCCAGTAGTGTGTTTTGAAAATGCCTTACTGCTTCAGGCACACTGTTGCTTTATAGATTTCATTTCACAGCAGCAACCTACCAGGACTGGGCAAATGGCTCTGCAGTCGCACACTCAGTATAGTTTTTGTACATTGCTGGGGGGATGAGCAGATTTGCAGTATCATGCGATCAAAACAACGGTACTCCACATCTCATTTCACTGTGTTATTCAACCCACACAGACATGAGGTGGGGAGACAACTCACGACCCAGAAAGAAATTTCACATATTTTCTACCCTGAGAGAGAAGTACCTTCTCATTATGTGACACATGTCTGTTCTAGTTTCTATTTGTTTAGCATTGTTTAAACTTGATTTATTCAGGAAATCATAGATGTATTCCTCAGTGAGATTTTGAAAAGAGACCTGAGGACAAACTGCATATACAGATGTGTCATCCCACATGTGTTTACACAACCATACAGTAATAAAATCCCCTAAATACATTTAAATCATAGAACTAATTGACCCGGTGTCACAGCCGGGATAGGCCGGTGTGTTTGAGGTGTGGCAAACTGTGACAAGAGACATGAACATGAATCTGGACAGGTGCATGTGAAACTATGACGTGAAAAAGCACGAGCGTAAACCTGAAACATAAAGCAAGACTAACAGACGACCCAACACTGAACAGAGGGAGACAGAGGACATAAATACACAGAAGGGTAATGAGGGAAGTAGAAACACAGCTGACACAAACGAACCTGATACCAGAGCGGAAGCAAATCTAAACGTAGAGAGACGTAGACATGATAACGCACGCTTGACAACATGAAACACGCAGACAAGAAACACACGACAGACTGGGGAGACAGGAAACACAGCGAGAGACACATGAGAGCAGAAAAGGGAGAAGCAAGCACGAGCATAACTAAACGTTAAACAAAGAGGACAAGACAGACTAACACAGATGACTGGAAAAGACTCACCAACAGGGAGACATAGGTGAAACATAACCTAGACCAAAACTCAACTAAACCCAAACTAAATAATGACACAAGAACTTATTATTGCAATCTAAACATGCTCAGCGTGATGGCTGCTCTAAGGTCAGCCACTACACCTGCTGGCAATATCAAATAATCTGCTATAAATCTTGGTATTATTTTTGACCCGGATTTGAATCTCAAAGCTCATCCGATCTTATTTCTTTCATCTAAGAAACATCACAAAAATTGAACCGTTTCATGTGCATTTCTCAGTCTTTCCTAACCCATGTTCAGCTGGTCCAGAACATGGCAGCTAGGTTCAAACATCCCCTTTTTTCTTGCTTCCCGTCACCGGCTCAGAATTCATTTTAAAATGATATTAATAATATATAAATCCCTACATGGCCAGTCTCCTGCTGAGATCTTCTTCTAGGCTTTGAGCACTCCCATCATCTGATCAGGGCCGTTAAACTGTACCAAAACTCATAACTGATCATAATTTTTGAAGTAGTAGCTACTAAACTTTGAAGCAGACAAGTGGCCTGAACTAGTGAGGAAGACTGTTCCAAACAACTCAACTCAAACTCATTTTATAGGTTAGCTAGCTTTTTGTATAAATGTGTATTTATGTATGTAAAAACAAACCTAAGACCATATATTTGACTGCGTTTGTATGGTGGCACATGAAAAAGTTTCTGTATTAACAATAATATATTAATATTATTGTTATAAAACAAAAGCTGATTTCTTATTTGAATAAAAAACTCACATTGAAGCAGTTGCATTGTAGAATAACCTGGCTGTGACATCAATTGGCTTACTGGGATCTGCATGTTCTGCCTGTGACTGCATGGGTCTGCTCTGGTCTGCTCTCACTGTCCAATTACATGAATGTTGGGTTTCTTGGTGAAAATTGATGGATATATGGGAGCTTTATTTTGCTACTCATGAATGAGAGACTCATTTTTAAATCTTCATATTTAAAAATGAGTCTCTCAATGTGAAAGAGAAGAAAGAAAACCAATCTGGGGAAGCAGAGAGCCCCATCCATAAAACATCTGCAGTGAATTCACCTCCGAATGATGTTACTCACAGTGACAATAACCCACGGCACCTCACTCAGTTATACTGAGCCGGGTGAATGTTGCAGCGCACTGACCCTCATGTTCTTGCTGGCAGAGGGGCCCGGGAGGGAGGCCTGGAGACACTGAAGTCTCTGAGGATGTAATGGGTCAAGACTGACACATTTTGGTACATGGGGGGGAAATTTTCAGTTGGTAAAAGTTTGAACTGCCTCTGGCACGTGACATTTCTCAGTGTGCTGTCTGGGATATGGCAAATGCCAAACTGAATCTTGTGTGTTTAATACACCTGGAGCTGACGTCTTGAATAAAATTGCTTCCTTTTATGCTAAAGCAACACCTAAGCTCAGTCCTATATTGCAGTTTTGAATATGCGGCACTCTCCCCGACCAGGTGTTTACTGCACTGCATAGATGTCAGCTTATGCCTAATTTGCTTCCTGACAGCGTTCTCGCTACAGTATCTCTCTCTCCAAGCCTCCCCTCTTAATGCACTCCTGAAACGTTCGCATATATTCTGGTTTAAAGCGACTCTTATGGCTGTAAATCAACTCGTACTTATATGCGCACGTGCACACAAGAGGACTGATGTTTCCCAATAACTCACTCATTCAGCCATCCACCAACTGGCTGGACAGACTTTGATGAAACAGGGCTTTGGAACACAGTGAGTCGCTCTGGAGCCCGTGTCACCACGCATGAGGCACTCTGCGTCTTTGGCAATTGATTTCCAGCTGACACTCAAGTGGCTGCCAGTGAAAGATGACCTGTCAGTGCAACTCAGGGGAGCATATCTAGTGAGGCATCATGTCGAGAGACTCATGCGTAAGATGGCAGGTAGACAGACACAGGAGACCCTGAGCTGGGCCTACTGGGGAGCCTCTCTTATTAATAGCCCCAGGTCATTGAAAGCTTGCTAACAAGCCAAGCAGGCAACTATAAGAAAGTCATACTTCTTATTTTGAAGTGAGTGCTGCAGTTTGCTTGTATGTCTGTGAGACTGTCAAAGCTGTACAGCAATGTTTATGTGATGTGTCTGAAAATCATATAGTCTTTGCAGTGATATACCATCTACAGCTCATATATTCAATATTTACAGTAGCTGATCCCAATTAGCCTATGTAATCAAAGCTTATAATCAAAGTTTAATAGGGCTTGCTTAACAGTTGCGTGCCATAGAAAGAGGCACTTTTTTCCCGCTCCTTTTAAACTCCTACAAATAAAAAGCAAAGAGGAATTATCAAGCTAGGGCGACAACTTCATCCACCACTCGCCCTTAAGCGTCAGTTTTCTCCAGAGGTTTAGTCCAACTCCACTTGCCCACAGATACGCTGCTTGCTCTTGCCCAGATTCCCAAAGGACCAGAAACTGTCAGCGTGATCTTGGAAGCCAGAGCCACATGTCTGCTTGGCAGTGCTAAAGTCATCTTAACTTTTTCTCACCATGAAAGACTTGGCCATTTCCCACTGGCCTTTCGCCAACATGGTGGAAAGATGCTGTCTGTAAAGTCTTGTAAAGCTGTTGGAGCAACAGTAAATGATGGGGCCTAAGCAACGCTGTAGAAATATTACACCAGATCATGATTAATGTTGCTTATGTGAGAGCGGCAACCTTTTGTATGATTAAAAGGGCAAATTTGTCCTAAGATTTCACAGTTTCACAATTTGGTCGATCCGAGAGAACTCTGCGGCGTTTGCTAAACATTTTATTTCACTGTTTCAGTCAGGTAGAGTTTGTCTCTCATGAAGCACACAGTATTGGCGTGTGTATATATATATTTAAAAAAATGTATATTGTATAGATGTCAGGGATATTACACTACAGTGAAACAGTGGTAAGATAAAGTAATAGAGACTAAAATCTTAGGATCGATTTATACACGGTCGCTTTATGTCTCTGGGCAAGATCAAAGCTACTTGAGTTAAAAAAAAAAAAAAAAAGCTTTGTGTGTCCCTGTGGCTTACGAATTAGGACTCTGATCACGGATTGTATTATCCCATATTTGAGTCTGTCTGGGGACCTTTGTTGCATGTCATTCCCCTTGTCTTTTTCCTCATTTACAGTCATCTCTCTATTGTCATTTCACGATGGCATAAAGATGCCTTAACGGATTAATGAAAAAAGAAGATTAATGAATCGAGTAGGAATGAAAGGCAGAATTTAATCCTGATCCGGACCTCAAGGTATAAATATATCAATCCCTCCAAGATGCATACATAAGATTTTCTCAGAAATATAACCACATCAGTAAGCACGCCGTGGATATTTGCACTCTCTCTGTGGTGATATGGCTAATCGTAAATTCTTCCTATCACATAAAAGCATCAATAAAAAAAAAAGTACATCCAACAATTTATTCACAATCATAGCGAGTGCACAATGAGCTGCTGTAGTATTTATCTGACCCCTAATCAGTTCAACCACTGAATGATATACATGGATGAGAGCGCATTGATCTGTGTGATGGAGGGATTAGTGTGGGTGCGAGTCAGTGTAGAAACTCAAACACTTGTCTTGTTCATTGTCCATAAATATGATTTATTCATGTTGTTCAGCACTTAGGTGCATTGTACCATGCAATAAGCACTAGATAGCAGAGATAAGAAAGATAAAGTAACGACTTGTGTGTTTCTATTGAACATTTCAAGATGAGTGCAATGTTGCAGAGTTGGTCACGTTAAAAATAGTAACATGAACAATTAACAATATGCTTCCCAATAATCTACTTACATACATATTTTATTAAATGCTGGACTTTATTAGAAGATTTTTCTTTGTTTAATTTTCAAAACATCCATATCAATAAATACCACGTTGACTATAAACATAAGTGTATAGACTATATAAAACATGAACACAAAGCCACTGAGACATCATCCGAATAATTCTGCAGTGAAAAAAGTGTCAATTTCATGTTTTTAAGTTGTGCTTTTTATAATAGAAATGCACGAGTTTTCATTCGCTTATGAAGCCTGTCTTGCAAACAAACAAGGAATCGACACTTTTTCAAGAAAAAAAAAAAAACATCTCAGTAACGACTTGATTATTGTCATAAATGCTTCTCTTAAGATCCTCCCTGCACTCCTCTAAGGTCACCCTGCTTTGTAAAGCACAGTTAATCTGTAACAGATTACAATCAGAGTTGTTATTCACCACAGAGAGATGCATTCTTTCTGTTGAATGCAAATTAAATATTTTCAAGACGCGTTAAAAGACTGGTAATTGGGGCCAGACTACCTCATAAAGGCCTCTGTATGATTCAATAAAGTGCTGCAGATGATTTAACAACATCTGAATCCAAGTGATGTGTCCCTCACACTAATATTTTTTTGGGGGGCAGAACCTTGTAAATGTGCATCCTTGGCCCTATTAAAACACTTCAGCGGTTCTAACTACCATGTATTGTATGAGGCAGAGCAGTGGAGAGTGGTACTTTGTTTGTTGTGTGCATATTGTCCAACTTAGATTTAATGAAGTGAGGTGACACAAATTTTATGAATCATCAACTCCATCAAAATGAAGATGACACTACCCACTATTTGGTCACTCCTTTTCTCAGTTCAGTACATCAGCTGCCAGCACCTTGAAAGCCAAGGTCGCCCTTTAATAAAAACATAAAAATCTCTGCCATTACCCGGTTAAATGGTGCAGAAGATTTGGCTTTAACAGGACTACTTCCCCTCCAAGTGCTGCTGAATTAATTATAGGCAAAGTGGGAGGCACTTTTAAGTTAATCAGATCTTATCAAATGCCCATGTGTGGGTGAGACTGATGAAGGTCACTCATTCCAGCGACTAAGTGAACGGTGGCTTAAAAAATACAGTTTTAATTAGCAAAATGTTAAAATGCATGCGAGTAATGTTATGCAGTGCATGCACATAAAGTATGTTTACAGCTAGCTTTTTAATTTACTTGCTGGGTCATTCCTTATGGTCAAGATATTTGAGTGAACAAATCTTGATCTGTAATGAATACGCTTAAAGTAACTTACAGAGAATGAAGAAAGTTATTTACTCCAATGGCCGTTGGAAACAGTAGCTATAGGTGCTAGCTGTCTGCTAGGTGTCACCACAGGTAAATCATTGCACTTAATATTTGGTGGTACTGGTGACCGATAACATGGCTGGCTCCTCAGTTAGTTTGTTCAAAAAGTCTGTGCTAGCGTCTTTTGCGACTGTAAAGCTCTAACTCGGTCATTCTTGGCCAAACAAATGTGGCTTGATGGTGACTGTCTGCTTCTTGATACACATTCATCTAAAAAAGACTGTTTTCACAGGACTGTGTGTATTCCTCTGAAAAAATACAAACGAATACACCAAGTGATTCAGTGCTTGAAGAATCTCCTTTAGCAGCAATAACAAGTAATCATTTTCTGTGTGACTTAATCAGCCTCTCACATTAGCATTCATTTATACACGGCTCTCTTACGATACCACCACAGCATTTCAATCAGGTTGAGGGCTGGACTTTGCTGGGCCATTGCAAGACCTGGGTTATTTTCTATTGGTAGATTTTAATTCTGTGTTTGGGATCATTGTCCTGTTGTATGACCCAGTTTGTCTAAGGTTTAGCTGTCAGACACATGACCTTAACTTACCTAGAATATTCTGGCATGCAGAGGAGTTCATGAAGGTTCCCAAGTCCTGCCATTGCAAAACACACCCAAATCATCACCCCTCAGTTGGTTCCACAGTTGGTATGAGATGCGTATGTGTTTATGTGTTTGGTTTTCCCAGGGCGCAGGGTCCTGTGCATTATGGCCACACATCTCCATCTTGGTCTTGTCAGCAGGACATCGTTCCAGAAGGGTTGTGGCCCATTAGGATGCATCTTCAACTTTTTCTCCGGGAAACCCTTCCCATAAAGCCGTCCTTATTCAGTCATTTTGTAACTGTACTGTCATGATCTTCAACATTTAACATGTTAACTGAAGCCTGAAAAATCTGAGACGCAGCACTTTTTTGTGTTTTTTGCCATCTCTCCTAGCATTGGATGGTCTGACCTTGGGTGAATTTGTGGGAAGTCCATTCCTGGGAAGATTGTGGCATTTAATTAGTGCGCCTGAATGCTCCAGAACATCAAACTGCCACAACGTCTGCTGTTATACTGCAGGTCACTCTTGGTGATGATCAGTTAATCGAATGCTTGTGGAAACCTTTATCTTTCACTACTACATGGTAGTTTATAGTTGACAATCAAATGTCAGCTGGCATGCAGAACACAAAAAGACTTGAATCTGGCATAGCATCTGAAAATGAAATTCAACTATCCGGGCATGAGATGTGAACATGACACCGTATGGATTGACCTATAACTCATTTATTGGACCGTTATAGTGAATGAAATCCTTCATGGATCACTGATAACAAATCACGCTGCACCTCACTGGACTTCATTTATATATTTTTTTTGCTGGTTGCAAAGAGAATTAAATTCAATAAATATATTCTTCATGTAACTGTTACAGTTTAGGGACTGTATATCGTGGGCTGACTTAAGAAAACTAAGGTGGAACAGAAAATTGAGCAGTTTTTCTTTTTTCTCTCGTATTTTAGTAGGACTGTACAAAAATTACCCAACAGTAGGACATCCACTAACTTGTTACCATAGTAACCAATTATTCTTACATTGTTTGAAGGCCACACCTGACAGTTTCCATGACCTTTAACAAATCTCATTAACACTTCTCAGTAGTGGCATCCATGCTTATCACACAGACCTATGGTTTATATGCTTTGCTTTCTTAGCCACCTAACACAAGCTTAACCTCAATTATATGGTTTTCTCATCAATGTAGATTTTGCCTGTGAACACAGTATGTTAGAAATAGACAGCTTTCCCTCACGTCTTTTCCCCTGCCCAACTTTTGCAAACCAGGTTGCTTTCCATTTGAAAAATTCCTCCTTGTAGGAATATGTTGGAAAATCACGCTCTTCCCCTTCTTTGCCTTCAACGATAATGGGGCTATATTTTCTATCTTATGTCAGGTACAGTTTCCACAGTTAGTCCAGTTTTTCCACCGTCCACAGTGACAGCTAAAGCAAAAGCATCCACAACAGTGCAACCACAACATGTCCTCTGCTTGTTGTGGTTGTACAACTGAGTATTCATTACCGCAGGTGATTTGTACTATGTGACAGACAGAGTTGTACAACCAGAAAAGAAGTGATTACTTTATAGCTTTTAAAGCTGGGGAGACACTAGTTACACCAAATTGATAAATTATCTAAATACTATCAATTACCCAATGAATGCATCATTGTGACTACATTTTCTGTCACAGGAAGCACTTTGCACCAGAGCTGGCCATGTTGGAAACTCGATCGGCTTAGTCATGGGATAGTTCTGGAGTGGTTCTTCTCCGAGATGTAAAATATAACCTCTTTTTGAAAAAAAATAATAACAGCCCGTTTGAACTGAGTTGCTAAGCTAAGTGGTGCACATGCCTCACTTTTATTTGATCCATTTGAACAAACATGCATCTCTGTGCAAACGTTCATGTTGCTACAGATTCCAGGACAACCTAAAGCATTTAAAACTTTCTCTGTAAGCCGTCTTTAAACCTACTGGCTGAGAATTACACTTCTTAGCTACTGTGACCCGTAACATGAAAGTTTAATGTTACCATGAACACACTTCACTAATTTGCTTTTTGTTTGTGTGGTATACTTATGAAATTTTTAACACCACTGTGAACTTATGTGTGGTAAGTCAAGACAACCTAACTAACTTTAGCTAATTGGGAAAGTCGTATGAGGATATGGAGTCAGTCGCACCATATGTTAGCGAGAGCAATGGCACAAACTTCACTGGAGCCACAAAGTCATCTTGCAACAAACACGCAGAATAATTATGTGTGAGTAACAGCAAATGTAGGCAAGCTGTCCCCTTCTTCCCCCACCCGGAGGAAAAAAGACATTAATGAGAAATGAAAGTGTTCCAGTCACGTTACCCCCAAAATATGAATGACTCACCTCTTCAAAAATGCACCTAAGAAAAGGTCAAACTTTTCTTAATCACTACCACATATAACATTTATCTCTGAGATATGAAATTCATTGTTTAACCAGTTTATCAAAGACTGTTATAGTTATATGTCTTCAATTTTATCGTGAGGAATTGATTTTATTCCATCAATCCAGCATTTCCTGGGTCTACAACATCTCACCCAGGAAGGAGCTTATCTGTTTTCCTCACCGACCTGTCTCTGCTTTGCATTTGGCAAAATATTATAAACACCGTTTGATGTGATTAACTGACAGGCAGTTTGTGGTAAGTTTACTTCTGGTTTGCTTTCAAACCAGTAGTTTTTACTGAAAGCATAAGTTTGCGAGAAATTTGAAAGGAACACATTTATTAGCATTTCTAATTATGTAATTTAGAGAAAGAGGCTAAATGGTTTGCACATGATTAATTTTGAATAAGAATTGCAAAATAGAATTATTCATTAAGCCTGAACAAAACACCATCTGTAAAAACCTGATTTTATTCAAATCGTTGTTTGTGTAAATTTGACAATACAGCAATAATGTAATATGTAAGTATGCATTAGTTAACTGATAGATAATGGCAACGCAGGTAAACATAATGATATACACCTTAGCTTCTGCACATAAAAACTGGAATTATTCTAATTCCATACATTTTTCTTTCACTGGAACTATTTAAAATTCTTCAATACATAATTCATTATCGCAGAGATATGTGATCAGGATATAAAGATGCTTAATCTTGTTGAGAAATCACCCATGCTGTGAGTGCATTATCCGGATGCTAATGCATTTACCTAGAGACAATAGCGATGTTAATGTAGCCGGAGTGAAGCAAGAAAGTCACAAAGAATGCAGTGTTAACACTAAGAGACATCACATGAATGAGTCATGATTTTGTCTAAATGCATTTGTGGCCACATGTCTTGTGTCTTGGAAGATGTCACACAAACCTGAGATAAACACTACTATGAAGCAGGGCTCAACTCTGACAACACAGTGGTGAAAAAAACCACTAAAAATCATCATTAGCACATTCAGTCTCTCCCTTCATCATGCTTTAGGGTGAACAATCAAGATTGATGGTGCGCAAGATTCAGGAGTAAGATGACACCCAATTCTACACTCCCTCATTGTCTAGGCGTCTTCTTATAAGCAGATAGCAAGCTGTGATATTCAAAGTGACACTCAATTAGGTGTGCACTGGCAGGGGGACACAGATTGATTGGATGGTTTAGTCCCTGAATGCAGAAATAACTATGCTGAAATTGTCTTATACGTTTCTCCACAAACCTTTGCTAGACATATAAGGTGAAATCGCTAGATGTGACATTACAAAAAAAAATGTATGTGTGTGTGTTTTTTTAAAGTCTTTTATTATTCAGATTACGAACATACTCAGCCAAAAGAAGAAGAAAAAAAATCACCCAAGACAAGGACATCCATCATTTGATTCTGGCCAAGTGTTGAAAGAGGAAAGCGGCATAATGGATAAAGTAATGACGCTGTTACACAGCGCTAACGCTCCCTTAGTAATAATCAGCAGTGCTCTAAACTACCTGTTTATAATAGGTCTGTTACCGTAACACCTCCAGATGTTGCCATTTAAGTAATGACAACGATCACGGGTCCAACTTTTTGCCCTTGTGCAAGTTCACTTATACGCACATAACGATAATGTGCACAGCTCAAATGGGCAAACATCTGCCGAGAGGACACATGCAGGAGCTGAGAGCTGAGAGTGTTACCACCACCAATCACCTCGGACAATGAACTTAGTTAACCTCATTTTAGTAATTACTAGCTAATTTTGGGTTGTCAATTAAAAACGGTAAGCAAAGTTGTGCCTGTTTAGCAAAGCACTACCCTATGCTTAATTTTCTCTCCATGCCACATGTGTCAGTTACATGTCGTTTCCTCTTTTAGTTAGCTATGCTAACATGTTGTGATGGCTTATTCTAGTTAGAACCTATGACTTGAACAAATGAACCTATGAAAATCTTCTCTTTATCCTAATTGAACAATAACTGGCCTGCAATCAGGTGTCGTGTCCGAGATTGCAGCTCTATTTCATTTCAGCTGTTTCAAACAATTTCTTGTTTCTTTGTTTGTTTTTTTTCCTGTGAATATTTATATAAATTACTAATATTTAGATATCTCTCTTGATATATGTCTCTCTAGAGATAGAGATATATGGATATATAATGTTAGTCTCGGTAATCGTGGTGGTAGGTATCGTCGACGATAGAAGACGACCGTAGTGACAGATGTAGCGGTTCAGAATGACAACAACATCAGGAAGAAGGAACACGAGAAGCTTGAGAAATACCAAGAACTCAAGAAGATGTGGAGGGTGAAGGTAACAGTGGTCCCAGTGGTAATGTCAGGACCCTCAAGCTCCCAGGCCTCCCGAGCTTGAGTTTTATTTTTTGAACTCTACCCTTAGTGAATACAAATTCCGGGTTTCGATATGTTTGAAGTTACAATGTAGCCGCTATCATCCTCTGCACCTGTGCACACCATCTCAGCTCTCTAACTTTGTCTCCACACTGTTGGACCTGAGCTGTCCCTCTGATCTACTCATTTATAATGCTGTCTATTCTCTTGATTCCCTCTCAAAATCTTATCATCTTCAACTCACTGAATGTGTTGTGATGTATCTCTAAACTACACACCACCACCATCTTGTAAACACTCCTTTTCATTCTTGCTGCTATGCTTTTGTCACAAATGAAACTCATCCCCACCCACTCCACCCTGCCTGCACTCTTTTCTGTGTGTAGTTTCTGTTGCTTTGGATCGTCTCCTCTCATTCACACATGTATTTCTTCTACTCACTTTAATTCGTCTTCTCTCCAGAGCATACCTCCACCTGCTCCCTGCTCTCTCTACAGAGGATATTGTTTGTCATTCTCTCATTCCCAGTATTTCTATCTACTCTGTTCATCTTCCTGCCTGTCCCATGTTTTCTTTCTTAACCTCTTTCTTTGAATTTCCTGTTCTTCCTCATTGCATCACCAAATACCCTTGTCCTCTTTCCAGGGGATATATCAAACACCTCCTTGACGGTTTTGCTCTGTCCTCCATGTTTCAACTCCTCCCAAAAGTCTGCACACATTCTTCATATTTCAGCTTCCACCATTCAGTCCTCACTTTTGCCTTCATTCTTCTTGATTTCTAAAGTCATCCTAATGACCATCATCTAATGTTGCCTAGCTACATACTCCCCTGCCTTCACCTTGCAGTCTCCTATCTCTTTCAGATTGCACCTTCTTCATAATATAAAGTTTCCCCCATGTGCACCTTCATCCACACTTATATGTCACCTTATGCTCCTCCCTCCTTCTGAAATATGTGTTCACCACAGGCATTTCCACCCTTTTCACTACCATCTCCGCTTCTCCATTTCTCTCCTTAGCACCAAACCTACCTACCACCTCCTCATCACCTCTGCTGCATTCACCTGCACTTCTATCGAAGTCTGCTTCAATCACCCCTCTCTCCCCCTGGGGACACTCTACCACTTGATCCAACTTACTCTAGAATTCTTCCTTCTCTTCTAATTGACATCGAACCTGTGGGGCATACGCGCTGACAACATTCAGCATCACCCCATCGATTTCCAGCTTCAAACTCATGATCCTGTCTGGCACTCTTCACCTCCACAACACTACTCCATCTCTCTCCCTATCTATACAATGATAGAACCATTTGAATACACCTCCATTGCTCCATGCGTTGCATCCCTTACAGCTTGTATCCTGCATACATAACACATCTACCTAAAAAAAAAAAAAGCAATAGTTACTTACTTTGTAATTTATATTTTTATTGAGTTTATTTTTATCGTCTTTTATACTATTTCAATTCAATTTTATTTATATAGCGCCAAATCACAACATGAGTCGCCTCAAGGCGCTTTACATTGTAAGGTAGACCCTACAATAATACATACAGTGAAAAACCCAACAATCATATGACCCCCTATGAGCAAGCACTTTGGCGACAGTGGGAAGGAAAAACTCCCTTTTAACAGGAAGAAACCTCCGGCAGAACCAGGCTCAGGGAGGGGCGGGGCCATCTGCTGCCACCGGTTGGGGTGAAAGAAGGAAGACAGGATAGAGACATGCTG
>VURO01038641.1:0-12287 GCA_015108175.1 Pelvicachromis taeniatus
ATCCATCCTCTCTATCCATCCTATCCATCCATCCATCTCTCCTCTCTATCCACCCACTCTTCTCTCCATCCATCCTTCTCTCATCCATCCATCCATCCATCCATCCATCCATCCATCCCTCCCTCCCTCTCTCCATCCATCCATCCATCCATCCATCTCTTCTCTCTCTCTCCATCCATCCATCCATCCATCCATCTCTTCTCTCTCTCTCTCTCTCTCCCTCCCCCCCCCCCTCTCCCTCTCTCTTCTCTCTCTCTCCCTCCCTCCCTCCATCCATCTCTTCTCTCTCTCTCTCTCTCTCCATCCATCCATCCATCCATCCATCTCTTCTCTCTCTCTCTCTCTCCATCCATCCATCCATCCATCTCTTCTCTCTCTCTCTCTCTCTCCATCCATCCATCCATCCATCTCTTCTCTCTCTCTCTCCATCCATCCATCCATCTCTTCTCTCTCTCTCTCCATCCATCCATCCATCTCTCATCTATCCATCCATCTCTCATCCATCCATCCATCTCTCATCTATCCATCCATCTCTCATCCATCCATCCATCTCTCATCCATCCATCCATCTCTCATCCATCCACTCTTCTCTCCATCCATCCAGGGTTGGAGCAAAGATAGGAATTGGAAAACATTTCCAGTGTTTTGGGTTTTCAGTCATATTTTTACCCATAAATAACTCAAAGAGGATGAGCTGATTTACATGCATTTTTTTTCTATTTGATTTTTAGTATGGCAGCTATTACATACCATTGTGAAATGTCTCTCAAAATGCAGAAAGTAGGAGCTGGACTCGGAGTCAGACTCAGTCAGGCTCTGAGGTGTGTGAGATTAGTGTCGGACTCCTGTAGTATGTGATACTGGCTTTAATAAATGCTGTCTCTCAGCTTCACATGAGAGACATTTACATTTTCTGCGCAGTTTATTAATATGCATATGGATCACAATCCATGTTTCATTGTCTTACTCATAATTTCTTAGAGGTGGAATATTATACACAAAATTCAGGTTCATTCTATTTCTTAGAATATTTCTTTGGCAGTCATTGTACAGGTAGCACAATAGCATTCCTTCTTGGTTGTGTAATGAATATAAAATCAAGTATAGGTCATTCTTTACGATTAGACTGGATTATTTAATTGCTGACTGTCATATTTAAGTCATTTAACACTTTTTCTAATGTCTGCTTATTCAAGATGTTAGCAAATGTTGACTTAAACGCACTTGGTTCCTGTTGAAAACAGCCTTCAAAATGAAGACATTAATGACTTAGCAGGAAAAAAGAGAGAGACTCAAACAACTTACAAGTCAGCTGCACTCTGCTACAGCCAGATGGCCTTGGTGTTTGTGCGTGCATATGTGTGCACTCTCAAGTCTTCGATAGATGCTGCTGAGTCATGTGCAGACCACCACATGGTGATGGACCGTGATAAATAAACCAGCTTCTCAATTAAAACCTCATCCCCAAGGCCTCAGTCCACGTCACATCATTTTCACCAGTCACATATATGGATGCGTGCATACCTTATACAGATACACACACACACACACACACACACACACACCTACGCCATGTTGTGCTCTATGTAATGGAACATGGACATCACTCATTTTAACTTCAAAGGACCATATCGTTCTCTTATGAAACCTTGGCTGTCTATAGCCCTGACATAGATGTGTCATAGTCCAACCGAGGCATTAGCATACAGTATATGATCATGTTACTGATTTCAGGCAAACCATAATTTTCGGTCTGAGAATGAGATTAATCTACATTTGAAATTTAAAGAAAGCTTGAATACTCTCAGGGAGTTTTGTGATTAGCAGGGGTCCAATTACAGACTCTTAACTATCATCCTTCCAATACGTCTAATATACTTGGACTGTGGTTCCTGGAGACCCCAAGAACAATTTACTGTAAGAAGCAATCCTCGATATGAAACAGCGTGGAGGAGTACTGCCTCCAAATGACTCTGCCCAGACATGCTTCAGAGCAAGCTCATTTCTGCCGCTTGTATCCATTTTTTTGTTCACTACCCAGAGCTCCTGACCACAGGTGAGGGGAGGAACACAGATCGGCCTATAAATCAACAGCTTCGGGGGTCAGCGCTCCCCTCACTGCAACAGACCAGCACTGTGTCCACATCACTGCAGGTGCTGTCAGTCTCGGTGTGTCCCAGTGTCTCTGTTAAGCTCCCGCTCCACTCTCCCCTCACTCATGAACAACGCCTCGAGATACTTAAACTCGTTCACTTGGGGCAGCAAGTCACCGCTGACTTAGAGTAGCCACGCGGCCATTTTTCAGATGAGAACCACGGCCTCAGATTAGGAAATGTTACTTCTGATCCCAACCGCTGCAGACTCACCTGCAAATCCCTCCCCCAGTGCAAGCTGGAGCTCCTTGTTCAGTTAAGCCAACGGAAGCATATCATCTGCAAAAAGCAGAAACAAGATCCTGAATCCACTCAACCCTGCATTCCTCGGCTACGCGTAGAAATTTGTGACAAAGGAAACTTGCTTGCTCAGTCGGACTTAGTCCTGGCAAATCAAGCTGTCGCTATGATTGTACAGTAAAAAAAAAACAACTAAACAAATCACACTCAACAGGCAGTTATTGCACTCAATTTGCCTCATGCTATGCTTAGGACATCCTTTCATGTGACAGGAGGAGCAAACAGGGCTCCCTTCCTGTGTGAGATTCAGGAGCAAAGGTAACACATTCCAGGCTCATCCCGCTGAGTATTGGACAGTCACATCAACAGGTGGAGTTCCACAGGTGGAGCACTCCCATGACGTTCACTGTTACTCAGATTGGGGCTTGTAATGTTGTAGTATCTGCTCTCTTTTTCATGTATGGCATGACCCAGGCACGCCCCAGCTCTCACACTTAGAACCAGCTGTGTCTCAAATATTCTAATAGCTTTCAGTCACTGTTCCCATTCAGACGATAAAGACAGCGATGGCATTTGAGTTGTTCTCTCTCTTTAAAAAAAAAAAAAAAGAGAGCATGCGTGTATCTCCTCTGGATACTGTCTGTTCCTTTAATTTAAGATACATGGCAAACATTATTTGAATAAATAGTTTAATTTATTAAAACAAGCTTTGTGGAATTGAATTCTTTTGACTGGGTTTTTTTAAATGATCAGAATAAATGCTAAGATCAAGCTCAGTGTTAAACAAGAATGTAGCACTACCTGTGCTGTAATAAGATTAGTGTGTGTCCATGTGTGTGTGTGTGTCCATCCATCCATTTGCAGCTTCGCAGCTTATCCTTTTCAGGGTGCTGCTGACGCTGGTGCCTATCCCAGCTGTCTTAGGGCGAGAGGCGGGGTACACCCTGGACAGGTCGCCAGTCTGTCACAGGGCTAACACACATAGACGGACAACCATTCGCACTCACAGTCGCTCCTGCATTCACACCTATGGGCAATTTAGAGTTTCCGATTAACTTATTCTCACAAATTGCATGTCTTTGGTCTGTGGCCGGCGTACCCGGGGAGAACATGCAAACTCCACACAGATGGACCCCGGCCTGATGGTGGGGTTGAACTCGGGACCGTGCTGCCGTACACTGCAAATAATTAGAGAAACAGGAAATTCAAGAGGAAGCTGTGAGCCTTTACGTTCACTACGCTGGTCTGCTATTTTTATATGTGGGATTGTTGTTACTAAATAGCATCTTGGTTCACAATTATTTTAGTTCCCTCTAATTAAACATGCTGAATGTGCTTAATACCAAATTACTACATTGTTTTTTAATCATTTTTTTGTAATAACTAGTGCACTTTAAGTGGTCTCCTTTGAATCATGAATGTTGACAATAAGATAGTCATGAGCCATTTCGCAATCATAGTTCCCGTGTGTGTGTGTGTGTGTGTGTGTGTGTGTGTGTGTGTGTGTGTGTGTGTGTGTGTGTGTGTGTGTGTGTGTGTGTGTGTGTGTGTGTGTGTGTGTGTGAATATGGAACCATAGAGTAGTGGTAATTGGTCTCGTGGGGCTCTCAAAGAGCCAGACAGTTTAAGGTGAATAGCCTCTCCCCCTCACATGGTCACACACATTCTGCACATACACACACACACACACCCCCCACACCTCCACATCCGCCAACCTTAAACACCCTCCTACCCACACACTCCAACATATCCTTCGGGGGAGGTGAGTGATGTAGACCAGCAAGTGCTTCATCCCCCAAAGCTCTGAGATGTCCTATCCAGCCATGACATCACATTACTGCCCTTGAGTGTCTCTGTGTGTGCGTGTGTTAAATCAGTATGTGTGTAAAGGGTTCACAGTGCCTGATGGGCTGCAGGAGATGACAATTTATTTAGCAGACAAGATAGAGACAGTAGGGTGATTTCACTCATGGCCTAAAAGAAATATTGCTTGGTCTATCTGATGTCTGCATGCAGAGATGAATCCACGTCCAGAACAGGCTGTGCCTTCTTCCATTCATCTGAAGGAACACATGTGTGTAGATGTGAATGGAAGAAATAAAGTGTGGAATGGCCAAGGCATGAAAGCTGTTTCATTGGAAAGCTGGGAAAAATGACAAAAGTGATGTTTCATCACTCAGTGATAATGACGTGTCAAACCGAAGTGGCAGATAAATGACACTTTTCACTCAACCCAACCGTGTCCTTTAAGAACATGAAATGTTGGTCACAGAAAACCTGAAGGGAGGAATTCAGAAATCATTTTAAACAGCATATTACACCAAAAATAAAAAAAATCACAACTAATGTACTTAACTGTACATTAACTTACATTAGTGCCAATGAGCGTTTTACAAGTACAATCAATACTCGCCATCGCCAGCTGGACCAGGTATGTTTCTGACTGTGAGCCAGCAACACACACTGACAAATTGTGACTGCTGTTCTGTTCGGGCCAATTTCTTCACTATTTACTTTGAAATCTTTATAATCCATTTTAATTGCCTAATAATAATAATAATGTTGTGCGAGCATTCATATTGGGGTTGGCATCACGTAGAGTTTCAGCATTTGTTTTTCAACATTTGAAAATGCATTTAGTGTGGAAATACATGTGTTTTAAAAGATCACTCGAACCTTGCGTCCGTGCTACAATCACTACACTATAGAAGTGCTGCTGACGTGTTGCCTGGGAGCTGAATCTTTTCTGCCTTTAGTTTGTGTGCCAGACATGTGCTGATACACCTTTTGTCAGTTTGCTTTAATTCGCTTTAATGTTTAGCACATTTTATTGAAATTATTGTCACGTAAATTTGTATTGTTATGCTAATAATATAGCTACTTTGCCACATGTGATTATATTTTAATCAACGAGGCTACAATGGAGCTAACAGTGCATATCTTCCAATTAATATTCCTAATGGTTTTGTTAAATTGTCCTTTTTCTTTTATATCACATTGTAACTGTTGCACACAGTTCATACTGTGAACTTCTCAGATAGAAAATTCAACCTGTGTGTTTAACAGTGTACGGCAGTAAACGTCTACACCATAATGCAATCAAGATATATGAGAAAGAATCGTCCGGTTGTTGAGTACACAGTGTTGAGTAGTAATGTTTTCACCTCTAATGAACAGCGTAAGAAAAAATGATTATGTTCTTGTTACTAATTCATGTAATACTACGTTACATAATTGCCTGATTGCTAGGTGCTGGTTGACCTGAGCTGATATGGCAGCTCAAAACCATGTGAGACACCAGTGTGGTCAGGGAGGCTCCTACTGCCAGCACATCACTTGCAGCAGACGCGCTGCAGCTAAATGCCAACAATTAGATTTCTGGACAGGTCACCCTGTTGTTAAGAGGCATTAACTGGAGGAGATCTCAAGAAGCTTGTCACCTCTTGTATTCCATCAGGTTCAAGCGTCTGTGGTGTTTGCAGTTACACAGTTTGAGTCATTGTCGCTAACTTCCTGTAAAATTAATTAGTTCTAATAAGAACTGGCCAAGCAGGTTGTATGTCTCACTTTCTGTAGGGGATAGAAGGAAAAGTATAATTATAACATAAAATGTTAGCATAAGCGTGATGTTATTTACTGTAAGACTATGACTCCTTAATTCACAGTAAACCTTCGGAAAGTGCAGGAAATACAACTTCAGTGTATTCACAACAAAACACAGAAAACATACTGTTGGTTTTATCGGTTTAATTTATTTTACTGTTTCATAAAAAAATATTATTTCATTTTGAATTTGATGGCAGCAGCATGTTTAAGAAAAGTTGGGATGGGGACCCCAAAAGGTGGCAAAAGTAAGTGGTGCTAAAAGGAAACAGCCAAAGGAACATTTGCTACTTATTGGAGATTAAGTATCTGAATTTCAGGAGCGGTACCGCGCCTCCAAACACACTCTTTCCAGTGGTTCTCAGTTATATTGTCTCCCCCAGTTCTACAAGCTGTTCATTCTCATTTATGTGCCCCTCCCTTTTTTTCCCTCCCTCCCCTTTTTAGTACATGTGGATCTGCCAGTCCCAGGAGCCGCTGCCAGTCCCCTTCTAGGCCTTCCCCAAACCGCAGCTTAATTCATGTCCAAGCCGTTCACCTTTATCTACCAAAACGCTGTCAAACCTAAAATGAGAATGTGGGCCCAGCTAGTGAATTAGGTTAATTGGCAGTAGGTCAGTAAAATGAGGATATGAAAAGACAGAGGCAGAGTTTCTCAGACCTCAAGTTCACCAGTTTGCAAAAAAAATGTATCTACAAATTGTGGAATGATTGTAGAATGATATTCCTCATGCTCATTGTATTTAGGGGCTGTACTAAGCAGCGTTGGGGATAATCAAAGTCTATTTAGAAGTCTCATCACCTTTAGATATCCTTGTAACACGTCCACTTTAATTACAGTTGCCACTAAGAATGGCATATACAGAAGCGCCGAAAAAATATCGTTCAAAATTATGGCATTATTAAGCTGAAAAACATAATACATCTGTTCCAAAATAACATGTAACTATGACTACCAGCTGCTCCACTATGCATATGCATTGGTGCAACAACATTGATTGGCTTGCATATTTCCTGGGTTGACTAGTGATTGAAGTTAGCGGCATTTCATTATTGCTGTCATGTTCTGTTGAGGGTTTTCAGCTTTGAGTGTTCTGTCTCTGTCTTAAATGTCTCTGGGGTAGCTGATTTTTTTTTTTTCCCCAAACATTTCAGCTTTTCAGTGCATTCAGAAAATCACTAGTGTATATCTCAGCTCTGGTCGATGCTTCTCCAGCTCAAACTGATGCTGTACTTTGTGCAGTGTATGCTTTATACTTGATACTTAACTGCCTGCTGTACAGGCAGAGGACAGAGCAGACAGCAAAAAGGACATAAAAAGTAGTTTGTACCACAAACCTACTGCTATAAAGTATTTCCTTTATTGTTTAATAATCAACATGCATCAGATCTTATTTATTTTTTTGGGGGTGTGCTAACATGGCATGCATTAGTACCACAGCTTTTTTTTCTTTTTAAATATACTGCCAACCAAAACTTACTCCATATTGTCTGAAGTTGAGCTCTTAACCTCTTCTTCAATAACAAGTCATGACAGTCTTACTGCAGTGAGCCTTGTTAGATGAATATAAATATTAGACAGCTCCTGTCTGTGCGGAGCGCAATAATACAGGGCACACCCAATGTCAGGCCACCCATCCCCGGTGAATTATGCATAGAGGTATTCTGTCATTATCTGTACCGGTGCAAAATGGTGATAGCCCACCTATCATAATAACTATAATAGCTTGGTGATTTAGACTCACACAGCAGATGTTCCTGAATTGAAATAGTATAACCAGCAGGTGTTGCTCATAGTGGAAAGTCACATTTTGTCTATGTTCAGATGCATACGCGCACACAAGTGTGGCTGCACATGCATACAGATGCTCGAAGACACATGAGAGGCACGTAAATGTTTGAGGTGGGTGCTATGAATTATGACTTGACAATGTGGAGGAATTGGCTCTTTTAAACACAATCACTGAACCCCCGACAACACATAAACATTAAATTACCGATGCACTACACTGAGACGCATAGACTTGCATGCTGGTAGGCTAGATATCCACATGTGAATGTGTAGGACTGGAAAGTGTGCGAGTGGGAGAGGACAAAGCTGCAGAGAGTTGAAAAACCTTTATTGGAGTTGTCAATTCCATCATGCATTGTTGTCTTTGTTTTTTTTGGTAGGAATAGGGGTTTTGTTGCAGCTGTCAGTAGTCGGGCATTAAAAGTTATTTCAGAACACTTTGACTAGACAATTCTCTTCCAGCCCCTCTGTTGAACTGTCATTCAGCTGTCACAGCCACAAAAGTTTGTCTTCAGCTTTGTTGTGAGCACAATAGACTGCCTTCTGAATAGAGTATCAGAGAACTTTCACGCGTGCTTTCATGTGCGCACAGAAACACGTATACAGTATATAGATACCTGCATATAGTGAAAATAGACGAGCCCATATATGCATCCACATAAACAAAAACCCATTCCGCTTCGCAGCTTCGGTGTTTTGACATGTTTTTGTGTAAGACTTTTGCATGTGGTGCAGCTTTATGTAGATTTTATTTGGTGCACAAAGGCATTTCACCTACTCCAGTACAAAGGTTTTTTCTCACACACACACACACACACACACACACACACACACACACACACACACACACACACACACACACACACACACACACACACACACACGCCCTCTCCAAACAGACTCCTCATCCCCACATTTAGTGCTGAGCATGAAAGCCCACTCATCTGCCTTGACTGACAGGCAAATGATGTCACATCACATCAACAGTGTTGTTATGACAACCACCTCTGGATAGCAATGATATCTATATATAAGAAATAGATCTACAGACATGAAAAAATGGTTCCCAAGCAAGTTTTCACATTTAAAGTGAGCAGAACCAGCGATCCTGTGAAAAAATAATAAACTATAAGGAGTTGAATTGACATTTTTATAACTACTCAAACGTTTTGCTCTAAAGGCAGTAGGAAGAAGTGCTTACACCATGCCACCCCTCCTTCCTGCCTAATGAATAACAGTGATATTCATGTTATGTTCAACATTAAAACAAGCAAATCCAAACTTTTTTTTCTTTGCTTCCACACCTAAACAGAAAAAGGTTTACAGTCAGGGGTTAAAGTGAGATTCGACAGGTGGGGGAACCCTAAAATCTGTTGAAGTCGCTCAGCATGTGGAAAAGAGTCCCACTATAATTTTTTTATTGCGGGCTCCAGTAGATTTTCATTGTGTACAGGCTGCTGCTCTGAGGTTTATTATTTCTCTGTGGATTTACACAACTGAATTCAACAAAAAGTAAGCAGATGCTTCATGAACTACCTTGGCTGATTTCCATCCCCTACACTGACAGTAAGGTGTTTTTATACTAGACAGTATAAAGTTGGTATAAAGGTGGAATTCAGCATCATCAGCTTAGATTTAAAATAATCTCCGCTATACTTAATTTCACCTACCTCTCACCATGAACGCCACATGTATGGCCACCTCACCCCTTTATCATTCAATATGTTTATTCAGCCTTTGATTGTACTATACCTCAGTTTGTTTTGCAGGACAAATCAGAGTACGACAAAACATAACTTTGCATTATATGCAGAGCTGGTATCTGATTTAAAAATAAGGGCATTCTTGTAGAAACAGTTTATACCGCCCCAAAAACTGGGGTAGAACAGTCCCAGAAAATAGTCCTTGCTCCCGAAGAAGAAGAAAGGTGAAACACCTCGCATCCACATGCAAGCCCCCAACAAGACCGCCAATGGGTTTTTTTTCACCATGTTATTCTGGGAAGAAGAAAAAAAAACAGTCATTAAATGTTATGGTCATTTTTCGTCGTAACACATGAGACGGACCGCATGTTTACTCACGTGACGTTCCTCGCACTGTAACCGCTTTCAGTGCCTCTTCTGCAGAGTCGAAGGAAAATCTCTTGTTTTCAGATGTGAAACGTATGCAGGGTTGCAGGGAACAACGTCTTAAATTATAGTCCTTTGGTGATCAGCATCTGACAGATCGCGTTGAAACTTCTCCTCTGCTGTCGCACATTTTGTGGAACATCCTGACGAATAGTTATTGGTGCCCCTTCAAAAAAAATATCTGTTTATTCTTGCCACTTAGGGCCAATACTTCCATTTTATCAGTCGGGTAATGTAACTGGCAGCGGTCCAGTCGGATCCTCCCGTTCTTTGTCTTCATATTGAGAAGACACGGAAGCCATGTTTCAAAATATGTGATAGCATTCGTCCCTTCCACCCCTTCCTTAACACCAAATATGCGGCAGTTATCCCTTCTGCTCCGAGCTTCCTGATCATCCAGCCGGTTCAAGAGCGTGCTCCGCTTATATCCTCCGCTTTAAATTTAAACTTTAAGTTTCTAGTTCATGAATTGCCACTGAACTGTCTTTACCTGTAAATATAACGTCGCTGCTTTTTCGCCTTCCTCCCCATCTCCTCAAATTTTCTCTCCCTGGGAAATAAGGCATTACCTTCAGCTAGCAGACACCCTGACAACCTGTGTGTTCGAGCTGTTAGAAATGTTGCATTTGAAATTACCTACCACTAAAAAAACGGTATTCCTTTTATTATCGCGTCTCCTCTGTTGCATTAACAAGAAGCTGAAGTACTGAAACCATACCTTACGGACATCTGCAACAAACACGCAGTTCCAGATCGTTCCGGCCCACTTTATCTACTCAATATAGCGCATAGCTGATGCATAAATGATATATATATTTATCCCTATCATCTCTTTGTATGTGATAAACTCAGGTGATGGACAGACCAATAGGATTGCTGTATCTGTTTAGTTGAAAATAAAAACTTTCCTCAAATGTGGTAATCCTACAGTAATGGGCCAGTTTTAAAGTGAAAAGCGTACAAAGTGTAGATATTTGTGTTAAAATGTACAGAGTAAAAGTAAAATGTCAAAATAATAAATACTCAAGTAAAGTATGGTGAACAAATATTTTTACTTTGTTGCTTCTCACCTCCTTCCCTTATTAGCTATAGATTCTGCATACTTAGTGCTATAGTACAGTAGATAAATACTATATGTAGTAAACAAAAGTTGATATTCAATGCATGTACAGTTTCTTGCACTACCCACAGTGAACTGCAAACAGAAAAACCCATTAATCAGCACATTTCTAGTTTGACTGTGCGGTTAAAGAGAGCTACAGTGTGCAGTGATTGTTTATAAGCATTAGTGTTACTTTTTTTTTTTTTCAAGCTTGATTTGACAATCACAGATTTTCAACAAAATTTTCCGAAAATAAAAATGCTGAAAGTTGACAAATTATTTAAATGACATACAGTTCCCAAATAGCCCCGCATCCAAACCAATCGAAAGTCCTCGAGCTGTCGCTCAAAATAATAATTTTGCTCTCATTGATTGAGCATGTGGAATTTAACACATACATGCATATGCACAGGATACACTGCATTAATAATTTAGTCCTGTCAATCAAAACTTTGTAACCCAGTAATCAGCACCCATCTCGAAATAAAGGCAGATGGACATTCAGGCTACATACCTGCTTATGTACTGTACATGTTTTATGGGAAAATCTTATCATTGAACCTCATTTCGAGCTTGTTATCAGAATTTGAGCATAATGGGGGGGAAAAAGGAAATTAACAAGACTTGGCTGTTCCGCATTGACCATCGTCTCCCTTGTTTTGCTTGAATGAGTCTGCATGCAGATGTATTTCAGCTCCAATAAACACCACTCAGTGAGAAAACTGGCATTTTACAAACGTTTAAAAGCAAAGTGGTTTAAAAAAAAAAGCAAAATGAAATCCGTGCACCATTTTTCCTCGACTAACTTTGTGCACGATGATTTCCTCAGTTTCCAACTATGCTATAGCTGACCTTGACTCCTGACCTCATTGCATATCTTCATGGAGGTCAGGTCATAAAGACTCATTGTCATTCATCAGTCCGTTCTTCACTGACTTCTTAATTATTCTCAGTCCTTGACAGTCTGTCCAACATATAGAATGTTCTTGTGATAATATTAGACTATCACAGTGAAAACTCTCAAACTGAATCAGCTTTTTTAAATTTGTATTATTTATGATAAAGTTTCAAAAGTTAAATTATTTTATTATTAATTAATTATGTCTCCCGTCTTTAGGGTGCTGCTGTGATGTGTACTGTACTGCACTGTGCACGCTGTTGTAGGCAGAGAACCATTTATTTTTTTATTTTTTTTACTAAAAAGACCAGTTTTTTTTTTTTTTTTTTTAAAAAGACCAGTTTTTTTTTTTTTTTTTTTTAATTTTTTA
>VURO01038648.1:0-10663 GCA_015108175.1 Pelvicachromis taeniatus
CAGGCTGTCTTTCATTCCCCCATTGGCTGATTTTACTTCTGGCCCCTCAGATTTCAATAGTGTCTCTCTCTCTCTCTCTCTCTCTCTCTCTCTCTCTGTCTCTCTGTGTGTTTCAGGTAATCTCAGAGCAGAGCGGAGGCAGGGAGGAGCCCTGTCATTAGCTGACACAATGCCATTGTCCCCTTAATGAAGCTATTGTATAAGGAGATCCCAATGTTTGGGATTATCCTGCCAGAGCAAACAGTGTGTGTGTGTGTGTGTGTGTGTGTGTGTGTGTGTGTGTGTGTGTGTGTGTGTGTGTGTGTGTGTGTGTGTGTGTGTGTGTGTCATATAATGACTGGGGAAGTGGTCAGGTGCGGCGCAAACAATCTGTGACTGCTGAATATAAAACTACATTTTTCTTTTTTTTAATGCAGTTGGTTGATGGACGCAAGTGTCCATTCACACAGCACTGACACAGCGAATAAGACTATACGGTATTACTCAGCATATAAGTATTATGTCTACTTCTAATTCTGATATATTTTATCTTTGAAAGCTGTATAAATGGTTAAATAGTTTAAGGTTTTACTGTAAAAACAGCAAATATTTATTATTTTTTTACGTTATTAGTTTTAATGTGTATTGCATTAACGTATTTAAGACCAGTAAAAGAGAATGATGATAGGTAATCTAATCCTATACTATCAGTACACGTCACTTCTAGCTTACTCCTAAGTCCTGAGTGTCAGGGAGCCAAATATATCAATCCAATTGACATGCATCAAAAATCATTTCCTTTTATTTGCACTTAGCTCTCAGAGTTAGTGAGTTACAAAACACTGTAAAACATGTTTACAGTAACCTCACCGTAATTTGCTTTTACAGCAAAGAAATTAAGTATAATTTCATTTACACTGTTACATCTTATTCTATATTTTTAGTTGCAGGATTAAAGAGTTGTGATTTATTTCTACATATTTACCCACAAAAAACCACAGTGCAGCACTGTGCACAGTCAAAATCTGTAAAAACACAGTTCAACGCACCAGTTTAAAATTAAGCAGTTTTTTCATGCAACCTTTTTACTATTAAGTTTCCTGCATTTGTTTTTAAACCACTCATTGAGTTATACCATTTGCCATTCTTGGAAATTTCCCTGAAAATTGGCAATAAACTGGCAGGAAATGACTGTGTGTGTCGAGTGTCGCTCATCTAAATAAACTATATATAAAGAAAATCCTGGCAGACCTGTGATTCTGTTTGATCAGCATGACTGATGCAGCTTAAAGTATAAAACTCCTCTATTTTACTCCAAGAGAAGCTTAAATGAAGGACCCGTGTATCTATATGTTATTATTGAGTATTAGTGGCATAGTATAAGTGAATAAAAAGTGAAATTCTTCTGCTGCCTTTGTTTTTGCCTTTGCATTTCAGAGGGAAACAAACCACGTTTTATCCCCCTCGAACCCGAGCACTTGTCTAAGTCTGCACCTGAGTTTTGTTGAAGCTTGAGAGAGGGCTGGGGAGACGTTTCCAAACTGGTTTGATGGAAGTGTTTGCATGACAACATGCCAGCCTTTTGCTTATGAATGCTTTCGGGCGCCTTTATATGGAAATCCAGAAATTACGTTTCAGATTCAGTTAAACCGTCAGCAGTGTGCGTGCGTGCGTGCGTGCGTGTGTTCCTGTTTGTGTGTCTGAGGATGCATGTGTTTGCGTGCCCTGCTGGTGATTACTATCCTCCCTTGTCCAATTTGTTTTACAGAGCACCTGGGCCTTGGCTGAGCTCTCTCTGTGTACGTGTGTGTGTAAACGGGACTGCTAGATAAATACAGGTGGGGTCCCTTTCTTCTAACAACACACAGACTGAGCGAAAGAGCAACAGAGAGACAAAAGAGAAGGAAATAAAAATGTTCTATTCAGCTCTGTTGCTTACCTCCTTCCAGCTTTATTGCTGTATTTTAAGATGCATGTGATTAGAGGAGAAATAGATTAAACAGCACCACAGAGGTGCAAAATTACAGCGAAGACTGTTGCATTACAAAAGAGTGGCTTTTACCTAAATGCACCCAAGTCTCTTTTGACTCATAATCCATACACGACTCATTAACGCTGCACAGAAAACAGAGTGAGAGCAAAACAATGGTTGTACATGAGCTTTTCTCTTATCTTTACCTTCCCCTACATGACTCCAGCCTGCTGGAATCTCAGCCATGGGGCGAGATGACAGCTGAAATCGTGCGAGGGCTAACATACAAGCTGCCACAAGCAGGCGAGAGCAAGACTGGAAAGTCAGGGGCCACGAGCCACCACATACTTTTCTTGTGTGTTTGTGTGTTTGTGTGTGTCCAACTGTGAGGTGAAAGGTGTATCCTACATTCCAGGCGTTTTTTTTGCAGGAGTAGCAGCTTGTCTGGACTTGGCTTGGGATTTTGTGTCTGAGTCTACCTGTTTGAGTTGAGAAGCCCACAGCTGAGAAGAAGACAGAGGTGTGGGTATGTGTGCATGTAGGAGGGGGGATGTTGACATTCAGATGGAGGTTAGATCAAGAGGGGGTGGAGGGATGGAATGGTTGAATGACATGAGGGGTTGCAAACCCGTGCTTGAACATGAATAAAGTAAAACATAAAGGATAAGGTCGACTGCAGCATGGGCACTGGAATGATATTAGCTTTAGTGTCAGAATTAATACCGATCATATCCATTCAGCTTATTCCGGTTATCCAGTTCCAGGTTCAGAGGGGATCATAGGGCAAAAGGCAGGATACACAATAGACATGGTGCCTTTCTCTCACAGGACCAGCGCATAGAGCCCAACACCATCCACACCTACAGCAAATATGAATCACCAGTTACTCTCGCATACATGTCTTCGTCAGGTACCGGGAAACATGCAATGTTCACACTTCTTTTTAATGACCACCCAAAATTGAATAAGCAGTTAAGAAAATTGATGGATTAAGTTTGTCAGTGTAACGAGCCAATATTGGCTCAATGCATATTTATTAATGGTTTGAACGATCCAAAATGCAATGATATGATTATCAGGTGCTGTGTTTTGTCTTTTTGTTTTTGCAAATCCCAATTCAGAAAAGTTGGAGTTCATGGGAGTGGAGACTATCCCAGGTGTCACTGTGCTGCTGGTGCAGTGGGTTAGGTGACTGTGTAAACCACTACACTGCAGAGCCACAACAGAAAACGATGCTTCTCGAAAGCTTCTCTTTGTGTAAGCACTTTTGGTAACATTCACTCCTTGATGGATGCTTTAGTGAAAATTTGGGGCCCTTGCCCAAAAGATATTTCAATATGTGAGCTGGCGTTGCCGTGGATCGATCCACTGACCTTCTGATAGATCTGTAAATAACCAGCACTCTACTTGAGCCAGAGCGACCCTCTAAACAAAACAGCAAATATATTCTAGTCTCTAAAGCATTAAAGTTATTAAAACTGTCCAAACCTTTCATAAAAACATTTTGTTGTCCTTATATACTGCCCTGCACTTGTTTCATTTTTTAATCTTTCAGTATTTCTTTGTGTGTGTGTGTGTGTGTGTGTGTGTGTGTGCGTGCGTGCGTGCGTGCGTGCGTGCGTGCGTGCGTGTGTGCGTGCGTGCGTGTGTGTGTGTGTCATAGTCACCAACATATTTACTTACTCTCTTTCTACCCTTAATCAGTCTGTCAGAGCACGTTAAACTAACCATGTGCAACGTCCAAACTTAAAAAACTTTCTATTACAAAGCTTTCGGAGTTTCACATTTTCAGATTTTGGTAACTTCCAGAAGCGTTAAAAGACCTGCTTTGTCTGATAAACAAGAAATTCCTAACTTGTGCTAAAGCTGCCCTCCAGTGCTGCTGACTCTGTTCACCAACGGTCACAGTTGAACTATCAGAGAGCTGCTGCTGCTGCTGGTGAGCTGTCACCACCTTCACAATCAGCCTCTGTTCGACCAGCTTATGTCTGCCTGAACCAAGACCTCACCTCTCCTTCAGCTGCACTCTGTGCGAGGATATAGGCGTGTGTGAGTGTGTGGAGGTAAGAAATTAACTTCCCTCTCCCCGAAGGCATGATTTGCCCTTGTGATGTGATTTCTCAGAGTCGGTTTTAATGAAACAATGAACAGAAACACTCGTTTCCTCGGACTGGCGGTTTAATCTTTAATCGGGTTGATTTCTTTTTCTTCTTTTCTTCTTTCTTTTCTCGCCGTGAAATAACCTGCTGAGTGCTTCTCGTGTTTGTTTATATCAATAAAGCCAGGCTGCTGAAGCAGCAGTGAAAGTTGTCAGCCAGAGGATTTGTTGTGGCTGTGTCACCGCTTGTGTACAGCCTGACTGGTCTGGCAACATTGTGGCATGTCACAGTGATGCGAACCGTGGTGCGGACTGCGGCTAAACCTGTTGGTTCGGAAAAAAAGGGAAAGCATGAAAGGGGGAGCAGGGAGAGGAAGTGGCTAATGGGGAAGATGAAATCCAACTTCCTCTACACTAAACAGCTTCCAGAGGAGAAAAGGAGGCCCTGTTCATCTCTGACGGCGGCTGTTTCTCCCTCTCTGTGTGGGGTTTTGCTGCCAGCCGAGTTATGTTCTTCTTAATTCTGCTTAACCTCCTATAAATGGTAGAAACAACCAAAGAAAAGTACACATTTGACAGCAACATGGCAAAAAAGTAATTTACAACATGATCTGAGTGTGAAGAAGAAAAACCCTCACGGTGGGAGGAGAAGACCCAAATAGAGGAGACAAAAAACACCTCTTGCTGTCTGTGGCAAACCCTGCTTATTCATACTCACAATGGACAGCCAGATAATATTCTCCTCCACTATTGAAGCTGACACCTGGAAGATTTGCTTTCACACAGCCCCTAAGGCTGGAGAACCCCACCCCAAACCTAAGCTAGCAAGTCCCTGCACAACATCCTCCAGGGTGGGGGAATCTGAGCAATGTGCGGCTTTTGTCAAATCCCCCCCCATACACACACTTTCCTTTCTTTTACTGTCTGCCCCCCTTCTCAAGGCATAATCACATCCTTCTCTCTTGAGAGATATTTCCCTCTCTTCACAAAAGACTGAAAAGATTATCTCTCTTTTCTTGGTATGGGGAGGTGGAGGGGGCTGCGCGACAGGCCAGTTGCAGGCTTTTCTCACAATGATAATATTTCTCTCAAGAAATTCATGACACCTGTCGAGAGGCTCTCCAACAGGAACATGGACCACAGTGCCTGATAGTAGATAGATGCCCTCTCTCTCTCCTACACACAGTGACTGGATTACTCTAATGTGATGAAATGAACAAAAACACACAAACAGCAAGTGTTTTTGTTTTTCCTAATAATTTGGTGTTTTATTGAGAGAGCTTGTCTGCGTATCCATCGTGTGATAACTGCAGCTGCAGAATATTTACATATTAGCTGAATTTAGTCAAATAACGAGTGGCGGTGAACAGCTCCACTGTTCCCGCCTGATGGTGAGCCCAATGTCAACGACAAAAGAGATAAACATCTAATGCAGCCCAGTGAACCACATGATGGCATGTACAGGCCATGCTGCTGCAGTGTTTGCATAGCACTGCATGGTTAAAATATGAGTTAATAAATGTAAAAGTGCAGCAAACCTTTGAAGCAAGATTGTTACAATGATACATCAGGATGTTAAATGTTACTCCAGGTATCATGTGCGTTTCAGTGTTAGTGGACACCAGTGGCACACTAACACATTCCTCCACACATCATACCAGTGCTCACTGTGGAGCACAGTTGGTTTCTCCTCCAAAGAGGCCCCCTAGTGTTTTTCTTAGGGAGCTCTTTTTTTTTTTTACTGCTGAGATTTGAAAAGCCGATGGAGTGAAAAGGCTCTTTCTGTACCAACTCAAACATCTGTAATCCCAGCGAAAGACACAGAGACGAGACAACACCAGTGATGAAACACTTCATAATAATTACAGCAAAATTAAAATATCACTGCTTACTCCTTTGATCTAGTGTAGTTGCTTTTAAGTATTTGTAGGTAATAATAATAATAATGTGCGCTGAAATTCTATTTAATTACAGGTTAATCACGCCCTTAGTAATGGACCTTATTATGAAGTGTTACCTGACAGACATAAAATAGCACCTGGCATATCTCTGCATGGTGTCTGCATGGTGCAATGTGTCCTCAGCAAATTTGAGGAAGCCAGGTAAGTGGACGACAAAGAAGAAGACATTTTAAAAAAAAAACTATCTACAGGAAATGAGCAGTATTTGAAAGGCATGTTCTTAAAAAGCAGGGGAAAAAATACAGCAAAGACCTGAAACTGGACCTGAGAGATAGATCTGGACCTCCAGTTCATCTACTGTTCACTGAATCTTGCTGCCCTATTTCTTCTTCATTTGTTCACAACAAATTACATAATGTAAGATTTTCAATTTGAATATTTCATTTATCAAGATTTTATTTTTTGAGCAGTGTATAAATGAATAAAGGTCCACTTTAGTAAGATTAGCGTGTGTTAATGGAGAACAATAATGGCCAATTTTTACATTATGATGATTATTTATTTATTAATAATGGTATTAATTTACAGTTATGTTAAACCAGTACATTTACATTTTCAGAGGTTGAAATATCTTGTGATATTAGTTGCTTTAAAAAGAGCAGCAAGAGGCAATTAACATAATCAGTTAAGAAGTCAGTTTTTCTGGTAATAAGTGTCTTTCTTTCTTTTTTATTTACTTTTTGAGCACTTTTCCTATATCATTCCAATTCTTCTGCAAAGGTGAAAGTAAATGTGGAAAAACTTAAAACACCTACATTTACATACAATTAATAGATATAATAAATGTATGAAGATAAAAATCCAAGCATAATATTTGCACCTTAGTGCCTTAAAGAGCAGTGTTAATGGTACAAAACTGGGTAAACCATGAGTTTTAACTCTAGGATCATCATAAATGATGAAATCAAAATGCTCGACTTGATTTCTCAGAAACTACAGTGTCTGATCTAAACACTTGTACCTCTGTAATTCAGACACTAGGGGACGACAGTGTCGGCATTCTGTGTCCTCAGCACGCTGATTTGAAGCGCGGTGCATTCATGGATCCCTTCTATATTTGTACATATCACCTCACCTTTTACGTAGATTAGGTTAATCTCGTATGCTGTTCCCTTACTTCCTGCATGTCAGAAAAAAGATTTTGGCTGACCACGACGAGGACTTATATTATGGTACAATGATACTTCATCCACAAACGAACACAGGTAAACTGATATCTTTAGTGACTGATTATTACCTTATCCTGTATTTCGCAATGCAATTTTATATACGACGAGAAAATCTGTTTTTATCTTTTATGTTGTTTTTATAGTCTTTGTCCAAATACGAGCTGTTAAGTCAACACTTTAAGTGGTTAAAAGCAGTGAGAGTATATAATTACCGACTCTTGTCATGGTCAGTGAACGTAGCGTGACGTTCACCTGTCAGTGTGAACTGAGCAGCTGTCACATTTGAGTGTGAAGGCACCTAGCAAACGACACGTACTCACATTTTTAAAAGGTAAGGGTTTCATCTCGATTAACATTTACTAGTTATAATATAAGAGCAATAATGCTAATCCCGGCGAGCAGTGAAATCTCCATATGGTTAAACCGGCGAAGCTAACACGAATAGCACGTACAGTGTAAATACTACCAACTGTCAGCTAACCGCTAAATTAGTGAAGACAAAGTGGTGTTAGCATGAGAGGACGTTTGTAAATTATGTTGTAAAACAGAGGAGAGCAGCAGACAAACGATGAAACCTCAAAAGCAGTAAGTACTGAGTAAATATGCCACCGACATTAGCCCTGTTT
This sequence comes from Pelvicachromis taeniatus, assembly GCA_015108175.1. Lineage (NCBI taxonomy): Eukaryota > Metazoa > Chordata > Actinopteri > Cichliformes > Cichlidae > Pelvicachromis > Pelvicachromis taeniatus. Next base: position 7,806 of record VURO01038648.1, read on the forward strand.
AAATGACTAACTAACAGGAGTCAGTGGAACTACTTAGTTTTTAAAGAGCAGCTTGTTTATAAGTGGTGTTAACGTGGTTTTACAACACGACACAACATTGCTGACCAACAGAGGGCTATTTATGGAAGCGACCAGTAAGCAAGGCCACATTACCAAGTTCCTGGACCCCCACAGTGCTGTCTGTCAGTCACGGGGGGCTCTGCAAATCTGTTGCTGTTTTGCTGCCCAACCTTAAGTTGTTATTCAGCTGAATATTTTTTCTTAATATTCTTATTTTTGGCACGTGGGTTAAAGGTGCCACACACACAGGGACTGCTTGTCCTGTAGTTATGAGCCTAGACAGACATCTAGGTTACATAACCAAACCTTTACTGGTATCCACCCAAACCGTTATCAAGCAAGGCTCTCACTCACTGACAACATGATCTGCGGAGAACAGGCTGAACTAGTCGATCAAAGCTAAGATCAACATTTAAATACCTGTGTGAGTATGAAAAAACATGTTCAGGTTGTAGCTCTTGTACAAATGCCAAAATGTAATTACCTTGGAGCACAAAGCTGCCAAACCTGATCCTGGTCCCCCCAAAAGAGGGAAAGTTACAGTTTTGTTGATTAAAAACCTCGGAGCCTGTATTTTGGTAGTTACGGGTTTATGCAGCATAATTAACCAGATTAAATCGCTCTTTCTCTTTGAAATGAGAAAATCAAAATGGTAAGTGTTTGTAATGTTTAGTGCACTAATACTGTCAAACTCATTTTACATTGTGGGCCACATAAAACTCACGTTGCTCTTAAGTGGGCCGAAGCAATGAAATCAACATTTCTGTCAGCGTAAAGAAGTTTAACTACATATTTAATCCCTTTATATAAGGAAAAGAGTCCAATTTCAACAGTAGTCTCAATTTTTCAAGCTGATATAGAAATGGTGAAGGAAATCTCTCAGCATGACACATCAGGCTTAAATTAGAAAAAATAAATGTGATTTTTTTTTTTTATATGTGATCGTTTATCTATAACTTAATTTGGTGTAATATGATCATTAGGGTAGTAGTTTCAGTAAAGGTAAAGCTGTAAAACTGAAACTAAAAATACAGTTAAAAGTCCAAAATTTATGCCCTACTTCACATTTTCCAAAGCCACTCAGTGGGGTCGTTTGGAGTCTGTGGCAGGCCTCTTTTGGGCCCCAGGCTTTATGTTTGACGCTGCTGCATTAGACCTTAAACTGCATTTAAGGAAGGCCTTTCACTGTCCTTGACTGATCACTGTTTTCTCATTATTTATGAGCAAGCATGGTATTATTAAGCTGCTCCCTGCACACAAAAATAACTGTAATTAGTTGTTTACATACTGATTGCTCATGCATAAGTATTCTGTTCTTACATCTTATTCTCTCTGCATTCCCAGCATGGCACGAGGGCATCAGAAGATTCAGTCCCAGCAGAAAAACGCCAAGAAGCAGGCGGAGATAAAGAAGGCCAAAGGTCACGATCAAAAGACGGCAGCCAAGGCAGCCCTCGTTTTCACCTGCTCTGTGTGCAGAGTAAGTATGACCCCTTGGAACTCCCAAATGAGGGTGGGAGTCATATTTCAAACCAGATGTAGTGTATTTTCCTTCAAATAAAGGAAAATACAATTGTTGGATGTTTCATCTCTTGTCACAGTCTCAGATGCCGGACCCCAAAACCTTCAAGCAGCACTTTGAGAGCAAACACCCCAAATCCCCTCTGCCGCCCGAGTTAGAGGGAGTTGAGGCATAGGTGGTTGTTGACGTGGATACTGAACTCTTCAACCCTGTGCTGGCTCTGCTCTCGTCTCAGTCTGACAGCTACGGATGATTTCACGTGACCAACATGACACACTTGTCTATTAATTCTTTAACAGGCCGGGTCGAGTCCGGTGTGCTCGTCTTTGAATACATGTCACAGCAGACCTGTACGATGTGTGAACAATGAAAAGTTGTAAATGGAGATAGCGTCTTGTTCAGCTTCCCTGAACAAACTGGCTTATCGAAATATTTCTTGCTGCCTGCTCTCGTGTCTCTTTACGCTTTAGCTTTGGTGGATTGATCGAACCTTTATGCGCTCGGGGTAAACGCACAGTATTTGCTGAAGTTACAGCGGCGACAAAACTGACCTCATCTTCTTAATTAGTGCTTTGAGCACTGAATGGAAAGGGGGACTGTGAATCTTTATCCATAAGTGCTCAGAGTGTAAATCGTCCTCAGACGTGTCTGCCTGGTTACCACATATTCTCATTTTAGTTCATCGTAATTTCGTAATTGTTTCATTTTAAAAAAGTGACATTTTGATAGCCATTTCCAAGCTGCTGTATGAACTGTAAACCAATGAATTTACACTGCCTGGCCAAACAAAAAGTCGCCACCTGGATTTAACTAAGCAAATAGGTACGAGCCTCCTATTGGACAATTACTGCATGGGAGATTATCTTTCAGCTTGGAACAAGTTTTTTAACCCCAACTGGTGCAATGAATTGCTTGTCATGTCATAAACAAGCTGACTATTCTGAATGACCGGGTTATTCCATCAATGGGGTTTTCTTCCCTGATGGCATGGGCATGTTCCAAGATGACAATGCCAGGATCCATCGGGCTAAAATTGTGAAAGAGTGTTTCTGGGAGCATGAGACATCATTTTCACACATGGATTGGCCACCAGAGTCCAGACCATTAACCCCACTGAGAATCTTTGGGATGTGTTGGAGAAGGCTTTGCGCAGCGGTCAGACTCTGCCATCATCAAAGCAAGTCCTTGGTGAAAAATTAATTCAACACTGGATGGAAATAAATAGAGTGTGTGACCTTTTTTTTTTTTTTTGATGGCGACTTTTTTTTGTTTTGGC
>VURO01038660.1:0-11681 GCA_015108175.1 Pelvicachromis taeniatus
TATATATATATATATATATATATATATATCAGCTGTTAATTAGCATTTTTATCCAAACACTTGTCCTCATTATGTTATCCATAGATTTCAGTCACGGTGAGTGTGATATGAAACCTGGTTATTCTTATTTCGGCATGATTTGAGCATTAAAAGCACTGGACAATCTCTTCTTTTGCTACATACCCATACTGTTTGTATTATCTTTTTGAGACTCTAGGTCAGCAGTCTGCGAAGATAAAGCTGTGTGATATACAGAGTATATGTCAGCTGCAGTATTGCATAGAAGCTGAAACAGCTTCATCCTCAAGTTTTAATGTGACTCAGCTCAACTTTGCTGCACAGGATAGGGATACAAAATATTCAACGTTCATGCAGAGTTTATTTAAAAAAATATCTAGGATCTTGTAAAATTCAAATCCAAAGATTAGCGCTCAGACTCACATCTGATTAGACGAAAAATTTGGTTTTGGCAATATGAATAAACAGATTTTTGAACTTGCATGTAAATGACATATTTCAATCAATGGCACTCTTAGAGATCCTAAAAACATTTACAGTGACGAGGTAACAAATGGAGAAAAAAGGCGATGAAGGACGAGATGGAGCAACGCCATAGGAACAAGGGAAATACACACAACATAATGATCTAAGAAAAGAAAACAAGGCTGTGGACGATTGGTGGCTTGGAGAAAACTTCTCCATTTGCAGGGAAAGAGTGTGAAAATGAGAGGGTGTGGGGGAAAGGGGAGATGGGGGAGCACAAGGAGAGTGGGTGTGTCTTGCTCCATCTGTCCCCTCCCTCTGTTCCAGAGGTATAGATGGTGCAGGAGCAGCCTGCTGCATCCAGAAGTCCAATCTAGTGAGCAGCACTAGTCCTGAGAACCAGCAGCTCAGAGAAGTAGTCCAGCCACTCGGACACATCCAGCCTGATTCTTGCAGCAGACACTTCACTCAACCACCTGTTGCCAAATCAGTGAAAGCATTTATTTTTGTTCTGTGACTCACTCGTGGTGTGAAATCTCTGAGGTCATTCAGATCACTGCAGACCAGCAGATGATGAGGATGCAGCGGCACTCACACATCTTTCTAGCCCTTACCCTTGTGGTCTTCATCTTTAGGATAGCTCTGTCTGGTCGTTCTGGGATCAGAGGTAGGTGGTCTTTGCATTTGTCTTACTATCTTGCGCTGAAGAAAATCAGTGACGGGTGAAACTACTGATTGCATGACAAGTGATGTATTTGTTACATATAATAATGAGCGGTCATTGGTTTTCTTCATTGTAGTTCTTCTATAGTTTAAGATACATGCAGGTGAAAATGAATGTAACTCTTTCTGTGTTAGTTGGACTGTTGTCTTTTTCCAATTGCATGCTGAGAAAAGCTTAGCAAGACAATTTGATTTTGTTATGAAGATGGATTCTGTTTCAATGACAGAAGGACTTATAACAGTACTGAGTCAACCTCTCACTGCAAATCATGCTAAGTGAGAGATTCTCCTGTTTAAAGTGTCATGATAGTTCTCAAATGCCAGTTAAAGAAATGAACAACAATGGTAGGAAGTGATACATTCAATGAGAGTTTTAAAATGCTGTTTAATCATAGCACTAAATTGGGAAGGGAAGCCAACCTTTCTCACAATGCTGTGTGAAGCTTTTTTTTAGACCTGTGGTTTGTCCACATTCTTGATTTAATGTGTCCAAGTTTGGGGTCAAGGGTTACGCTTGTAGAAAACCTTTTCCTGAATTCATGCCCACCAAGCATATCTCAACAGTGCAAAAACTGGCCAGTTACTTGCATGCATTGTCTCTGGCAAAAGAACTTTTTTAATTAAATTTTTCAAAACATCCTGCATTTCTCATTAGAGGATTATTACCAACCTCCCTTAAGAAACCACTTAAAATTAAATACATGCAGACTCTTCAGATTAAAAAAACGTGCTGATGGAAAAAGATTTTTGCTAAAGTGCCTTTACTCTGACATGTGCAAAAATAATCCAGGAATTTTTTTTTTATAATAGTTAAATAAGTGTTTGCAAATGACCAGTTTGAGGGCTCCAACTCATCAACACCACCTTGTGTTTTGAGTCTTATGTCTGATTGGATTCTTGCAACATTCTTGGAAAAACACGCAAATGTTTTACATGTTATGTAATTATCCAGAAACCAAAGTAAACACACAAAGTAAAGCCACGACTGTGACTCCGTGCTTCATAGCCTTGATGTATTTTGTGAGTAAAACTTGGGTGCCCTTTGAAGATTTTGATGGTACTAAACGTGATTTGGGTTGAGCAGGCTGGAGTTGGTATAAAGTGGTAAGCACAGTGAAAAAAAGGTCGCTTCCAGTGTGTAATGTGCTCGCTGAAGTTGGCTTACAGACAAAGTGTCAGTGTGCAGCTTTGGCGGCTAGATGAAAGGGGCTGTGTGTATTGTTGCTATGGGAAGAGAGGGGTACATGTCTGTATCGTTGTTCTGCTCAGACCAAAGATAAAACCTGGTTTGCTGCAAAATGACTTTGGTTTCTTGTGTGACAGATGGAGTAAAATATATGGAGGTCAGTCTACTTTCCAGTGCTTTTAATTCAATAGTTATGCATTTGTGCTCCTAAACATTTTTCCCATCTGTATCTGAATGAGTTAAATCTCTGGTGATGCTAAAATTATTTACCACTATCCCACTTGAGGACAATATATTGTATAGGACACTAACTGCAGCTGTGCCAGACCAAACATGGCCTCATGCCATGTGGAGATTAATGAGAGAGAAATATGGCAGGAGAGAGAAAGGTGGACGAGATTAGAGGACAAGACAGATGAATTAATAGCACTTTAGGAAGTTAAAAAGAGGATCAGGTTGATGGAAAGATGGCTATTGAGTCATGCAGGATGGCAGAGATGGAGAAAAGGCGGTGAAGGACGAGATGGAGCAACGCCATAGGAACAAGCGAAAACAGCTGTTCCTTGCAGTTGAATCTGACAGGGGGGGATATTAAATGTGAGCGCGGCGAGACCTGCATGGAAGCCAAATTTGGGGTAAAAAGCAGGAGTCAAATTCCAGGCACAATTTTCTGCTGCTACGCCGCAAGGTATGGTCTCCTGCTGAATTAAAGTAGATCTTCTCTGGGCTGAGTTACGCTGGTCTGGAGTGATTCTCATTAGAGCCATTAAAGGTCAGTTTTTCAAACCCCTGCTGCTTTGGCTGGCACAGGGCTCTGAGAAATGTTAACACTCCATTTTGTTAAATGAAAGTGACTGTTATACCAAGCGCCATAAAACATCTGTCTGTCCTCACAGGAAAACGAAGCCAAGTCTCTCTACGTCTTTACTTCCAGGACAGAAACCTGAGAGGCCAAAGTGCTGTACACCAGATCAGAGGATACTTGGAAGGATATCATGTTTTTCTATATAGTTAATGTGGGCTTCAGAGCAATAATCATAAGCAGTGTATTGAAATTTGGTCAGCTGTGGTGTTCGGCTGCTCTGACTCAGGACAAACTAACATAAAACCACTGTTCTGTGTCACTTCCATCCACCAAAACTACCACATTAATTCAAACAAAGAGAGCACAATTTCTTTTCCATTGCATTTTGAAAACAAAACAAGCCTTGTAGCCTCCTTCAGATGTTTTTGTTTTTTACGGGGAGGTTGTTTGAGGTGGGTTTTGAATTTGTATTTATCATCCATTGGTTCTCAAATCAGCATGAGTGGAAATGTCAGTCTATTTGTTCTCATTTAGTACTATTCACTACATCAAGAGAGGGCTGCTCATGGTGAAGATAATGTCAGACATTTAATCATAATGTTTTAAAGCCAACAAGCCACATGTTATGCAGATCCATGTTGCAATATTTATTTTTAATGACCAAACATAAAAATATCACGTTCAAGTGCAACTAACAGCCCAGTTAACCGACTCTCTTCACTGGAGGATCATCCATCAGTGATCCAACACGACCTCTCTGCAGAGCCAAGATTAAGTTTCCCATTTGAGGGTGTTTCTCTATATCCAGCCAGCAGGATTACGTTGTCTTGATATCGGTCCAGGGTGACTACAAGGCAAATTGTTTGTTGTGTGATGTGGCAAAGTTTATTGCATAATCCGACAAGTTTGTTGGCCGACTCCAAGTGTTATGATTGATTTGCTTATACAGTATTCAGTGATAAATGGGCTTCACCCCACCAGTGCGTGTTTGTGTGTATTTGCAGCATACACATGAAACTGATTAAAACTGGTTGGCATAGTAGCAGTTTTTTTTTTAAAGCAATTATGACATTTTCTCTTGCCCTTCTTTAATATGTTTAATATTCCCTTTAATATGGGGCGATTATGTGACTCTTATTATTGATCCCCTGGGCAGAGCTGCAGAAGCTCCTCCAGACTTCTTTACTGTATAAATGTAACAGGGTAACAGATCTAAACAGGAAAAAATGAAGTTGTTGTTTTAATCCCCTTTTTAAACGTCCTTTTGGCCTGTTTAGTACTCCCCTGGTTATGAAGGGCGTGATTTTAATGTCAGCCCTGAACTCCTCTAGGTGCGTCTGAGAACACAAATATCTGACACTGTGTGACATGGTCCATAACTTTGCAGCTTTCTGTGTCATGATGGTTTGCGCTGATGGGTATTCAGAGCTTGTGGGGGTGTCACCCCCCCCCCCCCCCCCCCGCTTTATTTGGGCTATACCATTGCCTAAATCACACAAAGTAAAAATTACATTTCATGTGTAAAAACAGCTTGAACATCAGTACTTTTCCTTTTCACTGTACCTGATTTATGATCAGGACTTTGACTGGATTCATTCCTAAACCTTTATTCACTTTTCTCTGGAAATACAGATAAGCCTTAACAGTGTGTAAGTGTTGCATGGGCCAGATGACCGGGCTTTGGGCAGGTTGTCATGGGGCAGATTCAATGTTTGCTTGTTCTAGAGTTTAAAATGCGTTGCCAGAAGTTTCCTAATATTTTATGCGCTCTGAGCCCGACTCCCTCTGCGCCAGTTTCTTGTTTTTATCGGAAATACTGATGTGACAATTGAAACAAATGCAGATTTGATAGGAAACACATCGCTGGAAAAGAATAAGGGTATTTTTCAAATCCAGGGCTTCCCCGTCTTTCACTGTCAGTGTCTGTTTTGGCGTTTGGCTTCTCGCTGGCAGTATTCCTCCTGCAAAGTTCCACTATTTCATTTAGCACCGAAATATGAGCCAAGGATGTGCTGTGAAGAGTATAATACAAGTCACAATTCAGGCAGAAAGTCCATTGTTTTAAACTTTGTAGACTACGAGCAATGGAATTTTTAGTGCATGTAGGATCATTTGTGATATCTACTGCAAAAACATAATTAAAGATGCAGAGGATGATGTCACTGAATTAAAGCAGACTGGCAGTCTTTCCATCATTATTGCTCACAGCGTATTATCCAAGTCTGCACTGGTGTTTTTGCTTTCTTTACATGTGCATCAGGCAAAGTCACACTCCCGGAGCAGCTGCACTTGTCTCAGTCTGCTGATGTTTATTAGTATTCCTATTATAAACTGGCTAATTGTTAGCGTTCCTAGTTATTGGCTAGTGTGACGGGCCACATGACAAAGGTAAATAATGAGAAAAGGTAAACAAACTTTTCCACATAATGTGTTTGAAGACACGGAGAGTTCCTGTTCCATTGACTTTATGACGATTCCAACTTTTTTCAGGAATTCATGACACCATTTAATAGAGATAAGCAGATTGTTTTAAAGCCAACACAGATCATTTTCCATTGGACGTGTCAATACTGAAGGTTTCTTCTAGGTCACCATGAAAATACAGCCATGGTATGCATTCTGGGGAAGCTCTCTTCTTCTCTAGTGCCTATTGTCCTAACTGACTGGGATTGTATTCTTTGTGTGCTTGTGTGTGTGTATTATCCTAGACAGTTTTCAAATCAATACAAGCATTTGATATCTGAAATGATCAAAAATGGGATTTGCACTGTTGTTTTTAAAAGCCACTTCAGAGCACTTCAGTGTCCTTGATCACTGCGACACGCTGCAGCATATACAGTTTATGATGTTTGTAGTTTGCAGAAAACAGTAATGTTCTTATCAATTTGGAGAGCAAGCAGACGTGTGCCTGCTTATGAAATAACAACTATTGGCTTGTACCTCCGTTGAACTTCAACCAGACAAATGTGTGATTTTGCTGTACTTACTATTTTGTCGTTTTCGAAGTGGTAGACAGCCGAAAAGTCTGAGAAGGTGTTGGTACTGAAAATGAAAATGTTTGTACCTCTGCAGAAAGCAGAAAAAAACAAAAAGAAAAGAAAATGTAAAAAACACATAAATCTTATGCTACTTCCTCAGTGAGACGTCAAAACATGAAAGTCCGCATCAGCACCACAGGAGACACCATTGTGTTGAAGTTTCTGCGTCCCAAAACTGACACCAGACTGGAGGGATACATCCTGGGATATGGCGGCAGCATGTTCTCCAAACAGTTCATTCAGCTGCCAGAAGATGGACAACCATACGAGGCAGAGTTCGGTAAGTAAGCCTGGTGATGTGCCCTGCAGGACCAGGTGTTTATCAGTACATTGTGTTTGCTGCTGAGGCTCAGAGGTCGTATAACCCGCAGTTTGTTCTTCTGCTTTTAGATGCTGAGCCCAAGTACCTTATAGCTGTCCAGCCTATTCCAGCTAACGAGGTGAAGAAGCAGTGCACAGGTATGTCTGCTCAAAGCAAAGGAAGTTATCACCAAGGTGACTTGCTGAAAGTGTTTTTTGCACATTTAGTAAGATACAAACCTTTTCTCAGGTAAAGTGGAATTGCAGAAGCCGCTGCATCTGGTCATTGGGTCGGTGACGCCCACCTCGGTTCTTCTGTCCTGGGGGACGCTGCTGAAAACCCCTTATGAAGGCAACATCATGAATGACTGTCTAGAGGATGGGTGAGCTTAAATGTATCATTGCGCAAAGAAGGTTGTTCTTAAAAAAATGAGACCAAACCATTAGACCTTTATAGCTTATTCTTTATCTGGCACCATATGTCAAATAAACTGTTAGCAGTATTTTTAATGTAAATGTCCACATAAGTTTTACTAAATTTGTTTAAGAATAATTTAAGTAAACTTTCATAATGTCTGAGGCTATATGGAGTGTATTGTCATTTTGAGTGTTTTTTAAGATTTGTTGTGAACTATTGAATGTTTATATTTTATGGACATCAGAAATATCCATATTTGGGAGGAATTAGTTGGAGTGATTTAAAAATGTATTATGTTTGCCAGTTCAGAGGTTTTGAAGTCACAGAAGAAGTAGATGTTTTTAAGCAAATATATTTACTGCTTACAGTGACATAGCTGCCACTGCAGCTGGAAATGCTGGTACTTTTTCCCTAAACTACCAGTCTAGTGCTTGGAGATTATTTTTTGTACCAATGCTGTACTGTCGTTACGATGAGCTCAGTAACAGCTGGTGGAATAAATCTTTCTCTGTCCAATCTCTCTCCTCGCACGCACGCACGCACGCACGCACGCACGCACGCACGCACGCACGCACTTTTGGTGCAGAGAATCTGGAATAAGTGCATAAACAGTAAATGAGTCCCTGAAGCCTCTCACGTTACTTAGCAGTGGATCCAGGGCAGCCTGTGCACACAGGTGTTTAGGAGTCAACCCACACAACAGTGTGACACAGATTTTGTTTGATGAAGTACTGCTTCTTTTTTTTTTTTTTTAAGTGACAGTTCTGTTTGCAATAAATCTTCCAGTGGTTAAATATTATTTTCATATGTATGTCTTATATAAAGATTAATAACCATGTGTTTGTTGGTTCTGTTAAAGAAAAGGAAAGAAACTAAGTTGTGCCACAGATTCAAGTCAAGTCAAATCACGACCTCACTGTGCAGTTCAGATGATGGCAGCGATGCACAGCAATAAATTTGAGGGATTTCTGATTTTGACTCCATCTTTTAAGAAGATGGGTTCAAGGCGCCCCGTGTTGCCAATGGAAATCCAAGAGAAATGGAAACGTGGCATGGACAGATTCATTTGTCATTTTGTTTAATGACATGGAATTAATTAACAACGTCATTAGCACACGAGGTTTCACTAAAAGGACAATCAAAAAGATTACAACAGTAGCATCGTATTCTTCTTGTACTTCTTGCGTCATGCCTCCAGATGTGATCATTAGTGGATGTATTGTGTGTGAGTTGTTCTGTCTGTTCTGTGTCTTGTTCGCAGACACTACACAGTGCGTTACCGTGAGAAGAACAGGAAGTGGAACTACCAGACCTGTCCTACAAGTGATACAGTCATTGACAAACTGAAGCCAAACGCAGTCTATGAGTTTGGTGTCCAGCCAAACTCTAAGGAGGGCACCGGTGTGTGGAGCAGGCCGGTTGTTCACAACATAAGCATAGCAGGACTAGAAGGCAAGTCTGACTTCTTTGTTTAGCCAAATTAGCACCTTCTGTGGCAAATACCTTGAATTTGACTGTAATTATTTTAACATCCTAATAAAAACATGGATTGGCAGGTAGTCCTAGGAAAAAGGTAGAAGTTGCAGTGCTCAATGAACTCTAGCATAAAGCCAGAAAATTAGGATTTAGCAGTGACAAATGCTAACAACTGATTTTCACATAAGAACAGTGTCATAAGAATCTGCTTGTCTCGTTGTCTGAGGGCAGGTTAAAGACAATTCAGCGTTCAGTCCGACATGTGTGTTCCCAAAATCTGCTCTGTTAAAGACTAGAGGATTTCAGGGCTGCAGTGCATGTATAGAAATGGCTTCAGTGTTTACCGATTATGTGAGCATGACACGGTTACACTGCAGTATTGCATTTCCAGTTACTGAACCAAAACATATTATTATTTTTTTCTCTCACATTGTTGCTTCCACTGAAGTCACTTATTTATTGATTCTTCTCTTGTGTTTCTAGAGAAGACCATCAAGAAAATCTTTAGGCCTCCAGTCAGCCCTGTGGTATGTAACGGATACAGCCAGTTTGTTATTGAAACAAAACTAAAGATTCAGTGTTTAATTCTATTGTTATGTGAATACACGTGCTACTAGAGGTCGAATAAGCTCAGTATTGCAGTAAACAAGTGTATGTAATGAAATGGCACAGGTATACTTCCATTTAACAAAGAAAACAAAAAGGAACTGGTTGTGCATTTGGAATGGGCAGTCTGCTTTAGAGTCCTTGTACACTCTAGTGAGCTTATGCTATTCTCAGGGTTGTTTGCCTCATTAATTTTCCATCCAACATCTGAATGGAAACAACATTGATGCAGCCAGGACTGAGAGAGCAGTCAAGCCAAAGAGAGCAGTCTGCAGCTACAGCTAACTTGAGTGGGGATTAAAAAAAAGGGAGATGAGTTGGAGGCACAAGGGAGGAGGGATAATAATGTTGAAAAGAGTTCAGAGAAGAAAAGTGGCACAAATTTTCTAACAGCGCAGCGCTGCTCTGTCATGCCGATCTCATAAAACAGCACAGCTGTTGAGATTTAGCCTCAAGACTTGCCCTTGAAGGAAAGCTTTGAATAACAAGCCTCTCACTAGGGACTTTACCAACTTGACATGGTGTAAAGAGGCTATAAGTAATGCAACAAAGGAAAATACATGGTACAGTCCAAATACTGGTTCTTTTCACTTGTTATGCCAGTCATAGAATAACATTCACTTTTTCTTCATGTCTTTTTTGCCTTTCACCCATCAGAAACCCGTACCTGCAGGTCCCCATTCCTTGCCCTTATATCCTCACCTCACCTTCTCAGGTAAGCAGGAGTTGAAGCTGATACAGAGGGGAGAGTCTATTGCTGCTTAGAGATTTCTGTTTGAATTCCTTTCCACTGACCCCTACATTAAGATTTAACACTGGAAATATTACTAAAACTATAATTTATTGTTCTACAGACAGGACTTCCTCATATACCTCCAGCTTCTAAAATAAATTTACTTAGCTGGGCATGCAAAGTACAGTTTTTAACAGTACTCAGCACTCACCTACATTCCAAACACCTACAAGAACTTTCCATCTCTTCTTGCTCTTCTTGCTCTTCAAGTAATTATGAAAACGTTAAGCTTCTATGGGGGTGATATCATCTGTTGGACCCCTTTTTTGTGTAATCCTTAAAGTTATTTGTCATTAATTGGATTAATTGTTTGAGGTTGTTGTCGTACCACAGGATGACTTAATCTCTCTGAAAATAAACAAGATACTCAAAGTGCTTAACACAATTCCACAGAACGCAGTCTAAAAAGATCTGTTTTGCTTTGGTAAACCAACTTACTGTACTTTCTAAAGCAATTATGATGGTGTAGAGTTGTTAGATGTGTTGTGTTGTTAGATGGCGACAGAGGAATGAAAGTCAGCATTGCATTTAAAAATTGTTTCTTTTGATACCAAAATCAATTAATGCACATTTTAATTATTTCCTGATTTTAGCTCTCAGATACTGCGTTTGATATTGGAGGATTAAACCTGTTCTAAACATTTCTGTGCAAAACTTTTAGTGAACTTTTAGTGACTCTTTTAAAACACAATGACTGACTAATCATGATCATTTGCTGCTTTTCAGAACTGAAAATGAAGCCATCATAGTTTTTCTCTCCTTGACTTTAATTTCTGCTTTGTCCTTGTCAGTCCAAAACAAGACCAGGGGCAGACTGCCCTTCTCCAGGAACATAATCCCACAGACGACTCTTGGTAATGATTTTTCTGAGCTAAAAGCAAGTTCAGAGGTCAGAAAGATCTCTGGACCTTATGTGTGACACTTCTACCTGACTTCTCTATCACTGTCGTTAAGCATTTCACGACAGTGAAAGCTAGTTTTTTATGATATAAAAAATATTTCCCTGTACATTCTACAGGATGTAGACACATACCTTTTCTCTTGGTTATACTAACATACACTATTTTTCTTAGCTTCAACCACAACCACAACTACAACCACAACCACAACTACTACTAAGGAAACCCTGTCTACTCCTCGACCTGCACCTGCTGTGGTCAACAAACAGCCAATTGGTAAACAGAGAATCATAGTTCTTTTTGAAAAGCTTCATGGCTCTCTCATTGCAGCTGTGTATAATGATGGACTAGTTGCAGTAGTTGCATGAGCAGCTGTTTGGGTTACAATAATGTGGGTGATCTTAGATGCATGGGATTTTAGACTAACAAACAAAGCTTGCAGAGATTGTTGATGATGTTCTCAGAGTTCATTTGTTGAAAGTTAGTTGAACAACCCTGCAAGCCAAAAGGACTGCAGATTTTATACTCCTGAGACATTAATGATTTTTAATGAACTCTGAGAAACTGCTGCTCATTCAAAAATATTGATTTCAGTCATATCACACACATCCCAAATTATATCTCAGATATATCCACTGTATTTTACTTTTTTTATTTTCCTGTCTAGCATTTTTTTGTTGGCATTTTAAACCCATTATTTTTATTTCAGGATTTACAGTATGATTATTACTATTTTGTGGATGATTGGAGACTTTTAGTGCAGTGGAGTTGGTAGCAATAGAAATCTGATTGATTAAACTGCATGATGGAAATGTTTCTCTTTTTCCAACAGGAACTTCAACAAACTATGTTATTCTTTTTTCTTTCCTGTATTTCACTGTCATCTTTCCCCAATTTCTTTTTTTTTTTTTTTTTTTTCTTTTTTTTTTCCAAAAAAATTTTTTTTTTAAAAAA
>VURO01038660.1:13734-28982 GCA_015108175.1 Pelvicachromis taeniatus
CCAAAAACACATAAAAACAACAACAAAAACAAAAAAACAAAAAAAAAAAAAAAAATTAAAAACAAAAAAAACCACATAAACAAAAACATTTTAAACCAAAGACACTACAACAACAGCCAGGTTTAAGTACCAGGCACCAGTCTGTAATCCAACCAGCATCAAAACCAAGTATAATTCCTTCCCATTCCAAGCCCTCAACACAACCCAAACCCAAGAACCAGACCAAACCTCAACCATCAACTCAACTGAAAGAGCTTCCAAAAACTCCTTCAAAGGCAATAATTAGGGATAAGCAAAACTCTCCACCAAAAGTTCCGCCACAGTTAAATTTACAAATTCCAAAAACTACCCAGGACCATGATGTACCTCAACCCTTTGCCCAGCCACAGTTTCCATCAAAGGCCCAGTCACAACCTAAACCTAACCCCCAACTTCCATCCAAGCCCCAACCTAAACCTCAAGCTGGGCTTCAGCCTCATTCCAGGACCTACTCTGATCCCACCAAGGTCACCTCAAGGCAGGCAGTCCCTACGGGTAAAGACCCTACTTTTCCATCTGTAATTTGTAATCCACAATTTAAGCATTAAAACCTTAGCTATTAATTGTTATTACTTACTTTCTAATGGGGCATAAGTTTAGAATTAGTTTATGAAGAAAATGTTTTAAAGAGTTCTACATCTCTTATCTCAGAAATAGCTAGAATGTATCTTTTAGTAAATTACATATTTTGATAGTAATCATTTAGTAGGGTAAGCCCCATTTAAAAAAACAAAACAACCCCTCCCCCCCAAAAAACAAACAAACTAAAAGCTATGTTCACAAGCATCTTATACCAGATATAAAGTGAGTTTTCTTTCACACAGCTCCTAGTCCACAAGAAGAGGGCAAGCCTCTACCAAGACCTGCCCTGGCTACAGAGAAGGCTGTCAGATACAATCATGGTAAACACCATGACAAGTTTGTCCCATTACCATCTCTGCTTTTTTGTCAAGCCACACAGAGAATGGTGCTTTGAGTTTTATTTCAAACCATTTGACAATGTCACTGCTTCCCCATCTCCATCTCCATCCGATCACCCCACACACCCTGTCCTGTTGTTGTTCCTGTCTCCATGTGTGGCTCCATCTTCAGTGCAGCACAATTCACCTCACCCCTGCCCATTCATAACCCAAATAGTCTGGCTAGCTTTGGATCTCATTTATGGCACTCTGTCATTTCATCCAGTGTCTGCTCCTCTGCATTCTTGTTCACGTACATGCTTTACCATTTATCCCATCTAGGTAAAACCTTCCAGCTCCCAACTAACTAACTTCCAGTTGCCTCTACTCATCTAGGTTCTGGTGTCCTCGGATCATCTGAAGTTCCTCGTTCCCCCATTAGCTCATCTGTTCCTACAGCAGGAAGAAACACCACCCTGCGTCGCACATGGGTTCCTTCTCATTCCCCTAATCATGTTGCCAGACCATTCTCACCATCCAGGACAGTCACTTCCTCTCAAAGTTCCAGCACACCTGGCGGTAATGGAGTACTCACTTTCCCTTCACTTATTTCTTTTTCCAAGCAGCTACCTCAGGTCATTACCTTCTCTTAGCACGCTTACACACTCTACAGCTACAGAAGAAGATAAACAAACTCATGACTAGTGATTTTAGCTACACGATATGTGGTGAGAGCATACTATAGTCAATCAATTCTGTTCCTCTCCACATTCTGCCACATGTGCTTGGTGTGTATTTAAGACTTTTACCACGAGCAGCAGTGGCGTCTATGGTGCAAGGATCGTTAACATGATTTACGGTCTCTGTTGCTGGCCAGGTGGGAAGTCTGGCCACAGCACTGGCCAGGACACATCACGTTTTACACCATCAATGCCAAGCCAAGTGCTGTGCCGACAGCACAACCACCACAGTCCTTCTTTCTCTTTCTGTATCCCTTTCTCTTTTAAACATATACTCCTGTTCACTACCCACATATCTCGCCTTTCTTCTTACTTGGTACTGGTATGTTTTTCCTCAGTGGCACAAAACATTATATAACAGACCTTTCTCTCCCTCCAGCAGCCAGTGGGGCGCATCATAGGGGCAATGCTCTTCCTAGACGTATGGTGTGGCCCAAAGAAAAACCCGGTAAAGACATATCAAGATAATCGCCTTCCAGTGTTCCTAACTCACTAACCTCAGAGGCACTGTCACATCCCATCCCACACCATCACACTGATCTGTGCTTTTTGTCGCAATACATTTTCTGTGACTTTCAGCTTATGCGTCAATGTGACAGTGTTTTCTGGTCATGATCTGTGTTGTCCGATGTGTTCAGTCCCAGAGGCTTACACTGACTGAGACTGAAGCCACATATTATTACATTTATTATACAACTGTTTTCATATTATTAAGTCTACAGCACATATGGACTGGTTTACCTTAGTCTGAGAGTGCTACTTGGGAAAGGTGAATGTGGGTTGCCCCTTTTTTTGGTGATTCACATTGTTTCCATTCTGCCAGGCAGGCTCAGTTAATTAGAATAATTGAATCCATCTCAAATAGTAATGCAAACCACGTCTGGACCGCATGTATTAATGGTGGCGCTCTGCTCACTCCTTGTTGTTGGGAGTTGCGTAGAGCGGTTCAATGCTTCAGTCCCATGTCACAGCTGTTATGTGTTATTTCTGGAAACTTGGACAGTTTCAGAGGTCTTCAAGGAGTCGCAAGACTCTCTGGAAGCAACTCTACAAGAAAAGAACATTCATTTTGCCTGCAACCCCGCTCATCTAAGCAGAACAGCATCTACACATAGTTCACCTTCCTGCCTTTATAAAGTAACTAAGTTGTTCATGTTGATATCAAAAGCTTTGCATACTACACAAGCAGTTGGTGCACAGTGTGTGCTTTTAATGAAACTAAGAATTAGTGCGTGTCCCCAAAGCTTTATAGAGCCGAGTTTCACACTGGCACTTAAACTTGAAATTGTTTTGAAAGCTGTGCTTATAGTTGGTTGCACGTGTCCATTATTGAATCACATCCATGAAACCCATGAAATCTGAGTGTGTGTTGCAAAAGTAATAACCCCCGGTGTTGTGAGACGCTGGTATGTATTTCACTGGGAATATTTGTCTGGCTTGACCGTAAATCTTGGTGTTTTGGTTGCATATATTTTCACATTCTAACCCCAAAGAAGATGAAGTTATCTGAGAGAAACCAGCGCTCACACTGCTGCTGCTGTTTTAAATCACAGATCTGAGTCAGATGTTTTTGGCATATTACAGGCTCAATGTGGTGTTTTAGTGGTTTTATTGTGAAACATCAAACCAAACTCACCTGCTGTAGAAACTGTAGAGCAGCTCTCATCATGTCTTACACTTTGTAGACATATTGTTGACTTTACACTTTACACCTTGATGGCTCATTTCTTGTCCAGTTAACCATGACAGTGCCGTCAGAGCTGTCAGTTCTTCACATTACACATACCCGATCAACACAGTTTGTGATTTTATGGGCTACTTTTGGTAATACTTGGACAGCTATAGTCACTGTAAAACAAAATATGCCCTCTTTTAATTCCAAGATTTTATGTATCAGGAAAAATCTGGTACAAGCCAATTTCTAATAGTCCTGAAATACAGCTCCGGATGAACAACAACACATGACATATTACACTGTGTCATCATTAATTTAACAGAAACTATGCCAAAATTCAGAAGCAGTTTGCCACAAACTAACTGCATAATTTAGTATCTTGCAGAACCACCTTTAGCAGTAGTAAGTTGCTGTAAGAAGTAATCATTTCTCGTCTGACTTAGGTTGTAGTTTTTGTCCGACTCCACGTTACTTCAGTTCATTAGGTTTGCAGCTATTGGTTTATAAGGAGCCTCATATTAAGGTCTAACCACAGAATTTCAATCAGGTTGAGGTCTGGACTTCGGCTGGGTCATTGCAACACCTTGATTCTTTTCTTTGTTGTAGATTTCCTGCCGTGTTCGGTATCATGGTCCTGTTGCATGAACCAGTTTTGCCCAAGCTTTAGCTGTTGGACAGGTGGCCTCATATTTGACTCTAGAATACTTTGGTATGAAGAGGAGTCCAGGTGTGGCTGCAAAACAAGCCCAAATCATCACCCCTCCACCACCGTGCCTGACAGTTGGTATGAGCTGTTTGTTCTGTTCTTTTTGGAGAACTTTTTTCTGGCAATCTTTCTAAACTAGTCACATTTGTTCAGTCTTTTTCTAATTGTACTGTCATGAACTGAGACCTGTAGAGGTGCTCATCTTTTGGGGGTTTTGCAGTTTATTTGAGCATTGCACGGTCTGCCTCGGGCTGTATTTGCAGGGACATCCACATCCACAAGATTGGCCACTGCCTTGAATCTTTTCCGCAACGGAACAATTTTTCTCACTGTAGAGTAATGGAGTCCACATTATTTGGAAATGGCCTTATAATCCAGCCTATTTTGCATTCCTTTAAAACACCCGAATACTCCAAAACAGCAACCTACTAAAACGTCTGCTTTTATAGAGGTGTTCACACACTGATGATTGGGTAATCAAGTGCATTTGATTAGCAGCACACGGCTGCCACCGACCCTCTTGTTTCCTATGGAAGCAGTAAGGGTGTACTTGGTTTTTCACAAACTGGGCCTTGTTAAACAACAACATATGTCATATGTTGTTGTGCTGAAATAATGTTAAGACCTGCTAATGACCAGATTCTTTTTTGCATAATTTCCATGTGAGTGAGAGGTACTCCTCGATCATATTGTCAGTGTTACTCATATTGATTCAGTTTGTCTTGCCTGACATCCCTGATTTATACTGACCATGGAGAAGTCAACTCCAGACAAATCCAAGAAAAATCTTTTTTTGGCATCTATGTATAGACACTTTTTTTTTCTTGTTGTCAGAGGGACCATTAATGAATATCCAAGACAAGAGATGACACATGGTTCTGGAAATTAAACGCAATCTTTAAAGCAGGTTTTTTTTTTTAAAAAGAAGGAAGACAGGATAAAAGACATGCTGTGGAAGAGGGCCAGAGATTAATCATCTCTGGCCCTCTTCTTCTTTAAAGAAGTCAACTATGAAACACACAAAGGTGTTTTTATGTGTCAAGCCTCCCAGGGTTTCTTTAGCTCCTCTGTGATACAATGATATTATTTAATGATGATAAAGTCAGAGCAGAATCTTCCCAATAAGAAAACTGAGTTTGACAGTTTGTAGCTGAGGTGTTTTCATTACAGAACCTTGCACTTCTTTGTCATCACTTATCCAAAACCACAAAAGCCAGTTCATTCCTCGTGCTCATTTAAGCAGCTCAGATTGAAATGATGTGATATTCATCTCTCTGTTTGGTCTGGTTGTTACTATTATTATTATTTATTTGTTTTGGGATTTTTGTGGAACATTTTATGGTCAATCAGCATCAAATCCCAAACATTTCTTTCAATGGAAATGAGTCAAAAAACGCTTCATTACCCCAGAATTTGGTCTGCCTTGGTTTAAGTATTGGCTTCATTTTTTAGTTTCATCACTTCTTAGTTCTGTAGATTTTAGGATGAGTGGTTCAAACATGTATTTCTAGTTTTCACACTGACTTTACATGACTTACAGGTTGTGGTACTCCTTTCTGGCAGGTTTCACAAAGAAGCTTTTGGGCACGTCACATGCAACCTGTCTGGCTGCTGCATTGTTGCTTGTATTATGTTTATGTTGTATTATGTGTCTGTGCTCTTTTTATATTCTTTTAGTGCAACTATTTCTGCGTCTGCTCTGCTCCTTCTCCCCTTTGAAACTTGACATTCTTCATCATTTTTACACTCTTACATTAATCAACACTTGTTTTCAGTTTAGTATCTCTTCTCCAGTGCTGACCACGTTCTGCTTTGCTTCACTTGTGAATTTTATTCTGAAAGAGATTCTGTTTCCCACGATTCCTTGCAGTTCTGCGTCCCTCTGTTCCTGGCAACATCAAGCCCAACCTGGTGGGAAAGCCAAGCAATCATGGTGAGGGCAACAGAGTGAATGCAACTGCACTGCACCCTGTACACACACACACACACACACACACACACACACACACACACACACACACACACACACACACACACACACACACACACACACACACACACACACACACACATACACACCATTTCCTCATAATTGTCAGCCTGACTTTCAGTCACCCTTCGTGATCCTCAGTTTTGGTGTATTGGCCTTAAGTACAGTATATTGTAATACTTTTATTTAATGAATTTCATTTTCTTTTCAATTTACAACAACATTTTTTGTATCATATTTTGAGTTCTGTTTTGTGGTTTGGATTCTTAGGTACTGACTGTATAAACACTGTCAAATCCCAGAGCAAAACATATTGCGTAATCTTCATCACAAGCTACAGGATTTTAAAGTAAGTTTTCTAAATCCTGAATTTTTTTAAAAGATTCTTCATTAAAAGCAACGTTTTAATGAGGGCCGGAGGTTTTGATGTGATTTAACAACCTGTAAAGGGAGGACATTTTTCACGGCTGCAATAATAACACCCGGTGGACGTTATCTCATGTCAGGCCAATAGAAGGATGACTTGCATGTTTGACAATTTCAACAGTATTTAACAATCCATGCTGTAAGTTGAATTATGGGAGTTGTAAACACTAAAACTTTGGAACCTGGCCAGCGCTAAGCACTAAAGAAGCCATCGGATCTTGTTGTCTGGTGCTTTTGTTAATCTGTTGCTTGGATGTTCTTGAATGTGATGAAAAGGTGGAGCATTTTCTCAGCCTGTTTCCCTTCAGGTCATTTGTTTGCTTTTCCTTACCCTGTCATTTCTCTGTATCTGTTGCTCCATTGCTCTTCATGTATGGCACGTCTTCCTCAAACTCCTCTCTCTGCCTGTGGGAGGTGATAGATAACAAGAGCACAATGTACACCTTTATGATCAAATCTTAAAGAGTTAGAAAAGATCTGGATGATGGAAAATGTGCACACTGTTTCTTTTTTGTTTGTTTGCTTTTTTCAGTCTTAATAGTGAGCTAGATGCTGCCGTGCTCCGTGGTGCTGTAGCCACATGGCGTTGTTTGCTATCGCAGTGTGAGTGGGTAAGCAGGGCCAGGGGCCTGAGATGATTGCACTTTATGTCAATTAGCAGCCATAAACTCAAGAGCACCAATGTTTTTTTTTTCTCCTCCATTCATGTCTCCATTAAAAAAGCTGGAATGCACTGTTGTTACATAGCCAGCCATTTAATCCACCACGCTGTTGCTCAAGGCAAGCCCTAAAATAATCACATGGCTGATTTCGAATCAATGAAAACCAGTCTCTCACGCTGTTCCCCACACATGAAACAGATATGCACTTTTAGGTGCTAAAAGTATCGTTTTTTTTGTCAATTATTTAATGAGGTATTTAATCAAGAATGAGGTAAATGTCCTCTTTATTCTTTTAGGCATCTCCTAAAGCAAAATCGGGAAACCAAATACTGACATGAGGTTTAAATGCAAAGATAAAACAAGCAAGCGCTATTCTTTGGTGTGAAAATTCAAACGAGGGTTTATGAAGTTATACTCACGGTTTGATTTTGTTGGAGAACCTCTGTCGTAGGATGAGAGCAATGGTGGTGAGGACCATCATAGTCGTACACATGGCTCTACCCCAAGGATCTCGCCTTGGGAACGCTGGTGGTTCAGAGCACTGAACAGTCTTCCGCCATTGAAAGGCTTGAATGGTAAAAGGCAGAGTTTGTGGTGTAACAATCTGACTATTCCTGCCTTGGCGCTCACACATGATTGGGGAGATTACCATGGAGGATTAGCTAGGATCAAGGAGGGGGGGTTAGATCTCGCTGGCAGGACTATGAGGTAAACAGAGCATGCTGTGAGTTGCTGTTCTAAAAACAGTCCACCCTTACCACCATGTCATTAGCACAGTATGCTAAATCCATCTCATCAGTATATTGTCTTTTTTTTATGTAAAGGGGGCAACAGGGTAGCTTTGCAACATGAACATAAAGATCAACATACCAGTCAGCTTACATTGCTTTATAAGCAGATTATGTAGTTCAGTATTATTGTGCTCAAACATACCTTGGGAAACACTGAATGTTTACAACATATCATGGAACTGATTCTAAATATACCAAAACCAGACCCTCTAATGACTTCTCTGCAGGCCAAGTGCAGTGTTCCTACAATGTATTATGAAAAGAGAGCACATAGTGGGATAAATGAGGGTATAAATAGGGACTGTCGGCAGCTAAGCCACTTAGCACTGCTGACTCAAGCACAGAATAAGGGAGCAGTGGGGCAAGGAATAGAAAAGAAAGGTGTAATTTTGTTGGCGTGCCCACGAGTGGAGCTACAGGAGACTCACATTGGAGCAGCAGATAAACAGAGGATTTACTTTTTTATTTGAAAATTTAATCAATTACAGATACAAACGTGAGCCATGATGAAAAATGTACAATCATCACATTTAAATGTAAAAATGTAAAAATGTCTCGGTATACTTAAGAGCTAATAAAGTGGATACAAGTGGATACAGACTGATAAGATTAAACATCTGAAAGACATCATACTGTTTAGAAAGAATGCTGTTTACATTTCTGTTTCGAGATATACACATTCAGTAGAAGGCACATCCAAGTCAAATGTGACCTCTAGTCCACTGGTGGGTCTATGTTTGCATTTTCTTCCTCTTTGCTCTCTCTCCTTTTAATGGTTTAGCTTTTTACAAGAGTACAAATGTAAGGAGGTGAGCTGATTTTTAAATTCTTCCCTCTCTCCCTCCCTCTCTTTCTTTCTTTCTGTCTCTCCCTCTCTTATACGCACTAGAAACACACTTTACTAACCGCACGTAAGAGTGGACGTCCCATGATTATCTTAGATTACATCGAACTCTATCTCGCATTAGAGTCAACTGAGTGATGCCCTATGAAGCCTAGTAATTAGAAGGTTTCCCCGCATGCCTGCCTATGTGGAAAAGAAATAGAAAACAAGAAAAAAAACAAAACCAAGTAAATGTTTGTTTTATATGTGTAATTCTCAAGGCTTATATTTTATACCATCAATTTACATATGAAAGTGGCCATTTCACATTTTTCTCATGCAACAGTAAAAAAAAAAAATCAAGCTATGACACCAGAAAAACAGAAAATGGACACAATCATGAGTAAATCATAGTATTACAATAGGTATGTATATAAAACTAACCTTTACTATTAGAGAGTGTGTATATTTCTAATAAAATTTTACTACTTCTTTTCCATATGGGTAGTCCAAGTTTAAAACGTTCAACCAGTCGAGGTTGAGAGTTTTTCCCAGCCCAGTTCCTTGTAGATGGCAGAGATACTGCAGTAGACCGTGGCCAAGAGGTTTGTCCATGCTGCGCCCACCTCAGGTGTGACCACTTCTGGAAATTCTTCTCCCAGGACCTCTAGGATCACACCGCTCAGAATCTAAATAAGACACAAACAAATGTAGTCAGGACCCCTTAAACTAACATTAATGAAGCGGTTTGACTTGTTTTTTAATGAAAATGTTGACCCCAGTCTCAGGTTTTTGTACAGTTGGAGCAAAGAAATCATAACATGTACAATATGCAGACTGGGGGAGATTTAGTTGTGCTTGTTATCTTTGGTCAGATGCATGGAACTGTTTTCCAATTTGCAAATAGACTAGCTGTCTCTTATCTTCTTATTTAGTGTCAGTCTTTTCATATAACTCTTTGTTTTAATACTGAATCAAAGGAATTTAAGATGGGAAGGGTTGCTAGTACTGCCAGTCACATTGAGTCTCCGGCGCTCTCAGCTAATTAATCTGCTTTCCTGGTCCAAACAGCTGTGTTGTGCATCATATTAAACAATATGCAGCTGATTTCTGTTCACGGGCTCACAACAACTGACCGTACACTATGTATCTGCTTAAAACAACATGCCAGAGTAAAAACATAAAAGGAATCGCAGGGCAGGAAGCAAATCCAGGTCACAAAATGATGGATTGTGGAACACTAGAGGTGGCAAAAAAGACTCACAAGGATTTATTGAAAAGCATAATATTAAAAGAAAGCTACCGTGGAACATTAATATATACTACAGCATTTTATTTTTCATTTAAATTTAATTTATAGTTCCAAATCATAGCAACAGTCCAATCAAGGTGCTTTATACTGTAAGGTAAAGAGCCTACAATAATTCAGAGACAACCTCAAGAAACAACCAACCCTCTTTGAGCAAGCACTTGGCAACAGTGGGAAGGAAAAACTCCCTTTTAACAGGAAGAAACATCTGGAAAAAACAGGCTCAGAGAGGGCGTCCATCTGCTGTGAGTGATTAGGGTGATGACATGCTTTACATTGTATCATTTCCTGTGAATGCAAAATGCTAACCTATTAAACTGAATGATTGGAAATACGTGACAGAAGCACATGGTGCAGAACGAAGGTTTTTTCCTAATGTCATGGAGCGTGCTTTCTGCACAGTTGTTCACATGCTGTTTTCTCTTCACGCACTTTACCTTGAAGTACACAGGCTCCACCTTGTGTTGGAGTGCATGGGCCTTGGCCACCAGCTTCAGCACCGACGCCATCTTATCTGAGTTGTCGAGGTTTTCCACCAGTGTATTGATGGCATTCATAACTCTCCGAGCATGCTTCCTGAGCTGGGCGCTCTTCTCCAGCTCCTCCGCGTCGTCAATGTGCTTGAACTGGTTGAAAAACTGCTTGGAGGAGGGGAAGTTGACAAAGAATCTGCAAAGGAGGAGTGCTAAATGAAAGTTATGATATATATATATAAATATACATACGTGTAACTGCTGTACTATTCTCATCTTCCTTCTGCCTGCACCTTTATCCTATAAACCCACGTTCCCTTGTCAAGTTGGCAAGATAACACGAGTAAACACTAGCGCATGCATAAGGGTGCTGCATGCTTTCAGTGTAAAATAACTGCTTTAAACTGATACTGTGCGGTATGGTTTCCATATATTTGCAAAGGATTTACAACATAAAGGGAAGCGTCCAGCTGCAGAGCTGTGATCATGCCAAAGAGCTGAATAAATAGATACTTTACACAGTGATTTCACAAGTTCTGTTGCACTAAACAACAGCTGTGGTTACATTTATGAAATAAAAATGAGGAATACTGACTAAATGACTTAATATGAAATAGTTATGATCATAAATAAAGTTATAGCTTCCTTTGCTTTCCAAACCAATTAACATGTCACACTGGAGAAGGAAAGTAAATCTTCCAGGATCAGATAAAGACTCCCAAAGCTTGCACTAACTCTGATATTCTGGGAGCTTTTCTGTTTCATAACTGTTTTAGCTTAGATAAATGAATGAATGGAGACTTCTTATTGCATTTGCAGTTTAATGCCCTTCGCCACTCAACTTATAAGGTAGTATACATATGCGTATCCTGATTTCGTACCTGTAAAGCGAGTGTGATGAATAACTGTGTTGTTTCTAAACATAAACGGTTCCTGTCCTGTTATCAGTGCCACTAGTTGATGTTTTACTCATTCCTCAGGATGGACTGACAAAACTAATATCAGGAACATGAAACCTGCCTCCTCATACACTCTTCAAGCCACACACCCTCGCCGCTCCCCATTTGGGAACCTGTTGGCTGTGGTTTCTAGTTCTGCTCTGGTTCCTGTCAGGACTTAAAAAAAACATAATCCTGCATACTTTAAAAAAAAAAATGTAACATGCTTGTTGCAGATGAGGGTGTGGATATTACTGCTTATTAAGGCTGCTATGATCACACGTGATACTTCCTTTTCTTTCTGAGTGACACTGCAATTATAATTCCTGCAAAAGACAGATACAAAGTCATGCTTATGTTGGAAAACTCAGTTTCTCATCTCAGTTTAAGCTCCGGGTCTAGAATTTAATATTGCTGCTTTCTTTCTGAAGACAACAAATGGTCCTTTTAAAGATGCTTTCTTTGACCCCCAGAAGTATCAGAGTGAATTAATAAAGAGGAACCTAAAAACGTACCCCCTCCCACAGTCTGGGAAGAGGGCCAAAGCATCTGGTTTCTGGCTATCGGCTCGAGATATCCCATCTCCTCCCTGTCTGTACAGCAACTAACAGAAAAAGGAAGCGCAGATTTACACTGTCAGATCTGCAACGTATGGCTCGATATTAAAGTTTTACTCATGAACTTAAACGTCTGAGGGAAGGAGGTTGGAAGGTGGCGCATTCATTTTTCAATCCTGGGTGAAGGGGCTTCTGCAAGTGCCGGAGCAAAATAATGAACCGTGGTGTTTAATCTTTCTGTCTTTGTAATTGCATGTGACCTGTGGTTGCATATAAATAGCCTCATTAGTTTTTTATATGGTCATTGGTTCTTAATCCTTCCTTATCTTATTTCGAAAATAAATGAAGAGCTGAAGTGAGAGAAAGTTTTTCATTTCAGAGACAGAGTGCCGAGATTTGCTACTTTAGATCCTATCTGACGACCATAAAGCCGGCGAGTTTGAAGGATTAGCAGCGTTTGGCTTGACGTTGGACACAGTGGCAGGATCTTTTCACGCTGGCTGAAGGAGAATTTTGCCAGGGGCACGGATATCAATCGGACTGTATTAATCAAATTCCCAAAGTTAGTGCTGGAATATAAGCAAAACAATATGAAGGAAATATTTTGAATCCTTTTTTATACAGTTTTCTTTTTTGTAAGAAAGTGCAGCAGCTAAATTCCACTTTTCAACAATCTGTGAAAACTACACTACCAATGGTGATTGTGTAAATACAGTATTACACTCTCTCTCAACTTTCACCTCCTGCAGTCAGAACGGATTATAAAGGCATGCTCTATCGTGCATCGAATCTCGTCACACA
Source organism: Pelvicachromis taeniatus (assembly GCA_015108175.1). Lineage (NCBI taxonomy): Eukaryota > Metazoa > Chordata > Actinopteri > Cichliformes > Cichlidae > Pelvicachromis > Pelvicachromis taeniatus. Next base: position 26,564 of record VURO01038660.1, read on the forward strand.
CGAATTACATTCAAAGCCGTCACACTTCGGCTAAATCCCTGCACATGGATCATTTTTGCTACATTTTCTTTGCTTAACTTTCAATATGAAAAAAAAAGGACAACGTGGCAAGTCCAGGAATCAAAGCAACAAAATAGGATGTAGGAAATATATGAACGACTGATGAAGTATATTTGATAAAGACAAACGAACACCTACTGTGTATGTATACACTGTAATAGAGAAAAGAGAAGGATTTTAAATGTCTTCCAGCTGGTGATGGAGTCATGCTGCCATAGGTTGCCAAGCCCCCTATACAGGCATTCGAATCAGGACCTCTTCTGAGAGGGAGTGTGCCCCTTTCATGGGCACAGATGGGGTGTAAATGTTTTCCCTCTGCCCCAACAACTTAACAAACAGGATTAAGACAGCATCACATCTAAAGAGATGACTGTAAAACCTGTAAAAGTCAGCAAGCTTATTGAAGTTGAGACTATCCTGCAGCTTTTTCTTTTTTAAAGTCTTAACTGGAGAACAAAAAAACACGAGCTGTTTTTCATTGCCTCCTGCCGGTGTGGTGAACTATATAATAAAGATGCGAAGAACTTTCATACCAGTCTCAAAATAGGCGATATTACACTGTTTGTGTTATATATTTTTAAGAAAAAGCATGTGTGTATATAGATGCCATAACAAAAGATAATAAACATCAAAATAGTGCAAATATAACATTCCTGCTAATTATAGAAAAACATTTTCACAGTACTCTTTTTTTTATTATTTTGGCATGAATGAGATATTTCCTCAAACAGAGATTAAACTACAGAAAAGGAAATACCTGACTAGTATGGCCACCCCGACATCATCACAGTTCTGGTAGACTTTTCCCCAGGAGTCCTGGATCATCACCCTCTCCTTGTCAGTCAGCGGGCTTGGCCGCTCCAGGTGGTCCACCTCTCTGTCTTCCTGCGTCCTCTCCATCTGGAAACACAGTGTGTAGTGAGCACATGCAGAAGGCAGGGCTGATGAGAGCACCCCTCCCCCTCAGGCAAAATAAACACAATTTCTACCTTTTTTGTTGTTGTTGTTGTTGTTACCTCTTGTTTGTGTCTCTACGTGGTGGCAGAAGGGAAAAGCGGTTTCCTTTTTTCCACCCTTCTCCCTGTGAGAATCTCTGCTCCCGACCTCTGAATCTCTGCTGAGCGAGAGTGTGAGTGAAGAACGGTCTAGGGGAAAAAAAAAATCACACAAGAAACACACGCAGCAGCGAATGAGGAGGAGCCTCTGTACTCTCTCTTTATACACTCTCCATTCCCTGCCTCCCTCTGTCTCTTCCCCTTCTCTCCCTCTGCCCGCCTCACCTTTGTAGGTGGTGTTTAATGAAAATATGATGAGATCAGAAACAAATCCCGAGTAAGGGAGCCAGATATGTCATGAACGCAACGTGTGAGCGTTGATGCAGTGTAATGTCAGTATGGTAAAATAAGATAAAGGTGCACACTCTTAATTTGTTTTTCCTCCAGAGTTACTTATGCAGAATGCCCGGGAGAAAAACCTGGAATGATATTGACTTTCTTTTTATGTCAATGTAAAAACATTTCAAATAAAAATAATAATAATAATAATAATAAGATGAAATGGGGCAGATGTCCAATTTATTGTGGCCCTTTAATTCAGGTGTTTTTGTGCTTTAACTTTTTAATTTTCTTCCAAAAAAGCAAGCATGTCTTTGCTGTGGTTGGTGTTATCAGTAGAAGGATACATTGCTTCCACATGTTGAAATGACAAAAGCTTTAGTAAGTTGTTATTGCTGTTGTATAATGAATTGGGCAACCAGGACTCAGGTGGCCTGGAATCTGGGAGGTAAATGTGGGAGGAGAGCAAACACAAGACCAAACACTGTGACTTAGCTAATATCAACTGTCTTACAAGGGGAGGTACAATGTACAACTGTGTTAAACATTGACAGAGTTCATGGTATCTCATTCAAGTTGGTGAAAACAAGTAGGCTTAAGGTAGATGTATCATAAGCAGCCTTTCAAAATATCTGTCACTTACCCCAGATGCATCTACAGAGCCAGTGCCAATTAAATAGGGGAAATGAACAGGGGGATAGTATAACACGGAAGACATGGGAATTATTTCGCCTAAGGTGTGCAGTGTGAAACATTACAATGAGATCTGGGTTTTGTGATCAAAAGCAGAGCACGCAGGACACAAGTTGACAGGCAGTGAGCAGGGCAGCGGGCAGAATGGAGGCAATCAGGGGAAGCGGCCCGAGCTGGGCAGGTAGACAACAAGGTGATGGGTAACAGCCTCAAGCAGAATGGTTTGTCAGAGAGACTGCAGAGTGATGCTTCTGGTGATGAGATGATGAGCCACAGGTGTGCATGCTGATTGGAGCGGGGGGGGGGGGGGGGGGGGGGGAGGAGAAAAAGCA